>JAODAC010026343.1:0-16558 GCA_027575185.1 Mimaenictus wilsoni
CAATCCATATATAAACAATTCAACACAAGGATCAGCAACAACAACAACATCACATGACAATCACAATAATAAACATGGAATATAAAAACACATATAATAACAATAAATCAAGGCTGAAGGACCAGCATAGTCGATGGCCAGGTCTCTGGACCAAATACAATATTGTTTATGTTTTTATTATGTTTTCATATAATTTTAAATACGAAGCATATTTTTCGCCTAAAAATCCAACTTAAAAATTAACAAAAAAAAATAGAAATTTATAAAAAAAGAATTAACATCATATTGTAGGTATTTCAATTGTCCAATGAACCGTGCTGAACCATGCCAAATTATTCAACATGTTTTATCAACAACCGACAGTCGACTCCGTCAATTTATTTTTTTGAGTTTGTCAGCTGCGTCCATAAGTCTAGAGTCCATCATTTTGATTGGAGAAGCAAGACGTAATCGTCTTTGAAAAGTTTATAAAATCTATTGCATATGTTTTATACAGTTTTAAATTCTATATGCAATTTTCGCTTAAAATTTTATTTACATATACCAAATATATTTGTAAATATTTAATATTTTAAAAACAATTGACGACATATTGTAGAGAATTTAATTATTTTTGACATGAGTCCTCATTCAGGCAAATCATTGTAGCAAAATTAACTCAATCGTGTACGCAAAATAGTAAAATGATATTCCGAGAAAACGCGTTGTAAGTGGGATCAAGATAAGAATCGTCTCAACTCAACTTAATGAACTATAACTTCGTAAACATCGCAGATATCGACTTGAAATTTCGAGTGAATATTCTTGAATAGTTTAGCAATATTATGATTATTAAATGAGTTGAATTTTACACGATGTTTCACAGAAACATGTTTAAAATTGGTCGTTTGTTGGTCTAAGATCCTTTAGTCAGTTGAAAATGCATGATTTTCACGATTTTTATATTTCGTGCAAAAGTAATTCAATACACTGAAATTTTTATGAATGATTCCACAACTGGTAATATTTTTCGCATAAAATGATAATGAACTTATAAATGGATGTCATATTTATGTTATCGCGTTTTTTTTTCAATTGATCAGCTGCGCACATTCTAATGTCAATAATTTTGGTCAGTAGCTCAAAATCTAAAAGTTACTATAAAGTCAGTAAAACTGGCTTGATTATGACGTTGAGTAATTTCTAGGTAAGTATTAAAATACATGTATTTAGGCAATTTTAAATGTAAAGTACAATTTTTTTCTAGAAATTCGACTAAAAAATACGAAAAATATTTGTAAATATCTAATTTTCAAAAAACAATTGACGTCGTATTGTAGAGAATATAATTATCTAAGTAATGAGCTATCACTTAGGCACAATCTATCTTCAGCTCAATTGAGTTCGCAAAATCGAAAAATGATGTTTCCAGAAAAACGCGGTGACTTTAGTAAATAAGCATATCCTCATTAAGCTGAGTAATAAGCTAAAACTTCGTAAATACTACAGTTATCATATTGAAATTTTAAGAGGATATTCATTAATATTTTATCAATTTATTCATGCTAGAAAAAGCGCAAAGAAATGATTTTTATGCAGTAATTAAGGTTCTTTCATTCATAAACTGAAGAGAAAAAATGACAGTCAAATATTTTCATTAAGCGGCAAATAAAAAAATCGCAACACGTCGAGGATAAACAAAAATATTTTAGTATTAAGATCCTACCTGAGATAAAGTAGTCAGATTCCCCTAATTTGTAATTTAAACACAATCATGCGTCTTCCCGTCATCACAGCAAACAAAGCCTCTCTGGGAACTCACCTTAGCTACGAAAAGCTGCGGTGCCCGCCCGATTTGCCAAAGACGCGTGGCGCACGTAAACTTCGCAAAACTCCAACCACCCCTGCTGTTATCCAGCGCTGGCCGTGCCGTCGCTGCGATGTGCCGAGCAAGACTGGCGTCGGCGGCGTCGCGACGCCGGCACACGTGCCACCGTCGAAGAATGCCACATGCGCATTGCTCACCCGCACAATTCGCACCTACACGCAGCAAACACGCTCAAACGCGAGTGAATTAAAAACGATTGCCTACATTGTTGCAAAATTAGGATAACGCCAAATTCAGTTTGGCCACATTCCCCGGCCAAATATCACTTACCTCACGTTCGGTTCGTCTGGGCTGCATCGCGGACTAGCGCGGAATAAAATATTGCTGTGCACCGAGAGCGCGAGCGTGGAAAAGTGAAATTCGATAATCATAAAATTTGCATTTATGCGGAACTTTGGCATGCCTCAAAACGATACAGAGCATCTTGCATCTTACCATTTCTCCCACGTCCGCATAAATAAATTCGTATGTGTCGACGTGTTGTGTATACCTACATCTGCTCCGGAATATTCTTGAAGAAAAAGAAACGAGGTCATCAGTAAATTTCCCGATAAATAAATCGAAGATATGGGCATCAGCAACACTCAAACATTTTAGAAGCTCCCAGGAGTAAAAACGAAGTAATTATCAATCATTTTAAGTGTAAGTGGCTTTGTTTTATCTGACAAGGAGAGTCCACGCCCCAGCAATGAAATTTTCAAAACTATAAAGACAGTCGGGTACTAGATCTTTGAAAAAAAAGAAGAAAATCCTAGGGCGCAATACCGGATAGTTGCCGAGCAGATAATCTCCGATTTCACCCATTAGTGTAATGGTTGGTTAGTGCAGCTGTTGTAGCGAATGTCCGTGTGCTTCCGATACAGTGCAAAGCGGTTCTGTGATAGTCCAAGTACCTTTTGATCATTATGTGGTTTTAGTATACGGTTTGTCATCCCCATGCTGGGTGTATTTTCCCAGTGTTTTTGTCTTACTCCTCTTCCCACAGATGAATCTCTCCCAATATCCATCAATGCTGAGTCCTCAAAAGAGTTATAGTGCAATGAACATAGTTCGAGCCCTGTCTTTACTAGTTTATCAGTCATGTCGTTGCCTGTTATGCCTTTGTGGGTACCACGCAACATGAGGGCAACGCGGTTATTCTTAGCCAGTTTCCATGGGCTGTTTTGGCAATTCCCAGATCGAGCGCTACAGCAGCGCCTCCTTAGGTATTCCCCGGCGCACTCGTCAAGGACAATTGTTACCGATTGCAGTATGCTTGGGCTATGTCCCAGAGCCATATGGCTCTTGTTCATATGGTTTGTACTGTATATACCAGTACCTGATTCTTGTATGAGATCGGTGTACCAAGCAGATGTTTCTCTTCCAAACTCAAACACTAGTTCGGATGTCCTTTCCAAATGATTGTGAAATGCTGCCCGGCCTATGTGATTTAGGATTTCAAGTGGACTGCTCCTGTCAACTGGCAGCCTTTTGTTTCCTTGTTCAATACAAAGTGCGGTCGTCTGTTCTTCCTTCTGTAATTCCGGATGAAGCGGTAGTAGTTGCAGTAACATTATCATCCCCGCCGCTGGAGATGTTTGAGTGGCTCCTGTGATGCTCAAGCATGACATTCGTTGAAGCCTACCCAGCTTTTGTTGGGCGAACATCAGACAAGTTGTTATTGTCACCAAATAAGTGATGCAACGTGAAGCAATGGGAAACACCGCAGATCTATATAGCCAGTAAATGACCTTTAGCTTTAGTTCTTTAGACCTTTACCTAAGGTCCTATCGGTATGGGTGTTCTATGTGATACATCTAGGGTTACCCCACAGATACTTCACTGTTTGGAAAGTTGTACTTCAATCCCTAACCTGATATGTGTGTGTGTGTGTGTGTGTGAGAGAGAGGGCGGGAAACGTCTCCAGATGGTGTGGAGGAGTAGGATTTGAATAATAGCCAGGTACTTTCCAACTGTCGACTTAAAAACATCCTCTCCTACTTCAACCGGTTAGGTGTGAATTCGATCCTTTGAATTCTTTTGGACGAGCCAAGGAATCAGACTTTATTTGTTTATGTCCTGGATGTCAGGGTTTTGTTGGATCGCAACAGCAAGACATTTGTTCAAAACAGAACATCACCAAATTAGAATCAAAAGAAAATTTAGCACAAGTGAACGTAAAAATGAATATCAAAGACCAGGATGATTCAGAAATTGAAGGCAGAGTAATAATGGCAAACCATGCGTATTTCTCACAGTCGAAGTTTTTTCAGCATTCATCCTACCAATACAATTATATGGGTTCTGCCTGAAACGAACGAGGCAAAGATTGTTGCTCTCGAAAGATTATTACGTAAGATTCTGGGTCCTGTAAGAGAAAACGAGAGCTACAGAATTCGGCTCAAGGAAATATATCAGGCACTGATGAACCAAAGCGCCTCCACATACATGAAACTGTAACACCTTCGGTGGGCAGGTTACATCTTTAGAATGCCAGAATGGCTAGATGGTGTAAAAAACGCCGATTGGAAGAGATAGGAAGTAAACCATAATGCAGTACAGTTCCAAAAATTGGGACAGGTCAGGAAAGAAAGCAAGGAAGCTAATGTTGGCGTCAAGGATCAAGTTGGGGTGTAGCGCCATGAGAGACAGATGGAAGTAGAAGAGTTGAGAAACAGTTTTCCTCTTGTTTCAAATTGATAGATTACTATCATCTTTACAGTTGTTTTGGTATAGAAGTATATAAACTTGCTACTGAAGAACTAACTGCTAACTTCCTATCGGTATAGTACTCATGTATAGTCAAAATTCCAGTTTAAGCATTAGTAATTACTTTGTGTTTGACAACGATAAATTGAAATAAATAACCCCATAGGTTTCACGTAGGTGCCTGGGGCAATACAGGTGCAATTTTAAATTAATGCACAGCATTACAATCTTTACACGGAACTCGCATTAGTACCACCTAGAAGTTTGACTACAACTACCGACCAGACAGTACATTTCGCATCCTTATGCGCTCTCGTCCTCTCGCAATCCGTCTGTCTTTGGTCTATCGTCTGACAAGCTATATACATACGCGCATAATATTTGCGATGAATGAAAAGCGCTGCATACATGCAGACAAGTTAGGTTTTGCGGGTAGCTTGTGTTAATATTGACGCATGTACTTGCGAGCTTCGTGTACTCGGGGATTCGCGTTGACTTTGGATGGTCGAGGGCCCACATCGACATCGCTATGACGGCGCGGAGTGCCGACCGCCCCCAGGCGAAGGGTGCGCTTTTCGTCGGTATTAAAATCGAAATGAAAAGACGGGTGCACCGACGACGAGGCGCGTTCATCAAAGTTTTAAGAAGCAAATTAAAAGTGCAGATTCCCAACTACGTCCTTACACGTTACTCGCGAAACGGTAGATATTTGTAATCAGTGGTCTTCGAGATTTCATTTTTTCGATTTTAAGAAATGTTGGTCTCATCAAATTCTTTTTTCGGAGATATTTGGACTTGGTTTGTTTCTAGATACACTACAAAATTGTTTTTTTGAATGATTGTGGCGCAGCTACTCTTGGCATATCAATATAGCGGAAAATCATAGGAAGGTAAGGTTTATTACATCAAGAATTACATTAATTAAAACTGTCTTTCGTTGTTTTATTTTATTATAATTTTATTTTATTATTTTATTTTTATTATTTTATTATATAGTTATTATAATCATCGTCGTATTATTATATATAATATTACAGAATCCTGGAGATTTCTCATCTTTTTTCAACTATCTCCTTGGTGTCATCGCGCCATCTTCTCCGAGTTTATTGAATATTTAAGACACTCTAGTGCTCTCACGATAATTACTAACTGAATCTATTCTACTGAATTACATTTAGTTACAACATTATAGAAAAATGACCCATTAAACTGTCGAGGAATAACCTTGATCAACTCCATTGCAAAACCAAAAAAATCATAGCTTCAAAATTAAACAAACGAATCAAAATATTGGACGCGCAACAAGGATTCCAACGTAACAGATCAACGGTGGATGTAATCTTCGTGGTCAAACAAATTTCTGAAAAAGCAATTTGCGAATGTCGATCACAGGTGCGAAGTAGACTTGAATTGGACGGAATAAACCATATAGTAGGTACACTAGAAACACAGATTACAAACATCAAAGCACAGCGCATATTAAGAGCAATGGAACAGATTATCTGGAGAAATACACACCTATCAACAGAGGGAAGAGTACCAATATACAAGACTGCAAACCAATCCTAATGTATTCAGCGAAAACAAGAGCAGTCACAGCAATCACAAAGCAGGCACTAAAAACCGCCGAAATGCGAACTCTTCGGGCAATAAAGGGAGTGACGCTAAGAGATAGGGTAAGAGGCGCGGCAATAAGGTCCTACCTAAATATTCGGGATATTGTCCGATTTGACAGAGACCGTTGAAGACAGTAGCGAGACCATGTGAATCTGATGGCACCACTGGCCACTAGGACGACCACCAAAAAGATGGACCGACTCTTGACCATCAAGGTCACAAGATATCGAAGTCTGAAAACCTCACAGAAACAGGGATCTGCCTAAATAAAAGAAGAAGGAAATTGTAGGAAATATCCTACCAGAAATAGTTTACATGAATTGGAAGTTGCATCCTTGGAACTGTCACCTTCATTAGTATTCATTAGGAAAATTAATATCATCATTTTTGTAACTTCGTAACTCTTTCTTTTGTGTATACACTTAATTTGTCATAAGTTCTAGGTTTTTGCATTTAGAAATTACCCTTCGACATTTGGTCTAATTAATGTTAATGCTTGTTGTGTTTGCAAATTGCTGCTCTGCAACATCCTCGGGATCGGACTAATAATCCGATCCGGTAGGTAGTTAGATATAAAATCACGAATTACATTAGTTAAAAGTGCAAAGAAATCCACCGACGATTTGCACCGTCCAAGCGCGTTACCAAAGAAGGCTCACACTCTTTCAATCTATGAAATTCGAGATTTCATATCAATATTATTAACTTCACTGTAGAGAACACTATATTTCCATTGGTAACATATACTTATAAATAAAATACAAGGGTATGAATATGATTCACTCCAAAATAATAGTATGTACCAGTTAAAATATAAGACGCTAAGATTTTCATTTGAGTAGAGTTGACTGAAGTTGTCGCAGCACCGAGTCTTTGTTTGGCAATATTCACATCCACGTTATATGCTTCGCCTTTCGCGTGCGTGTTTTCCGTCGTCGTTACTTTCTTGTCATCGTCCTGCCTGTAATGCTTAGCAACATCCTTATCATTGTCATAAGAGCCATCATCATCCGAAATCTCCTCAGTCTCTCCAGCCACTTGATCAATTCTCCTTTTGAGGATTTCCCGCCACGTTAAAAACCTTCCACGGTAACCAAAATTTGTCTAGCAATGATTAAATATGTGTTGAGTCTTCGCTTTCCCTCAGGTATATTCACATCCTTAGGGATATTTGCTTGTTTCGATTTTTACGGCAGCGGACTAGTTTTACTAGCAGTTATAACGCTAATGGAAATTCTGCGGCCGGTGATAGTTTGATAGCGGAGCAAGGTTTACATTATCAGAAGGCAGGCAGCTCGCAGTCATCGCCGGATGAAACAATAAGGATGCCTTCGATTGCAATTCCAGGCAGTCTATGATAGCCGCCTTCTAAACATCAGCTGGTTCACTGTCGGCCATTGTCGCCTGCAACAGCTCCCTTGGATCGCGGTTCATGGTTGATCCTGATGATCGCCTGTGGAACGACCGGTGCTCTTCTCGGGAAATTAAAAAGCTTGCTGCTGGAACTTAGGTAGTACTCGACTGAGAGCAGTACAGTACAGAACAGTACACAACTGACAATAGTATACTTCGCTCCGTCTTTCGCCACACATCTATTCATACATCTCCGCAGAATTATTAGTATATAATAGTGTGGAAGACCGCGTAGCAGTTAGCTCTTGATCAAGCATTGCTCGGGTATTGGTAGGGTGGTTTCCATTGCGGCACGAACATTACCAAACTGTTCCACTAACAGTTTTACAGTTTACATATCTTCTTCTCCTTCTTTAGTCATAAAGGCCAACAGTGAAACTGGAAGCCTAAATGACATAATTCAACTCAACAAACACATACAAGAAGCGACACACTATGTAGAAACACGATCCTAAACCACAAGGACAAGACACCTCGTAAACAATACCAAAATGAGAATTCTGAGAAAGCTGAAAATTCTGAGAATGTCGAAAAATAATCAGAGACAATTGCAGGAACGCAGATTCGGTCACTTGTAATAGTACCAAACATCAATGGTTGGTTCCAAAAAACGTCACCAAGAATGGAATGACGGTAAGGATAACGAGGGACCAGATATTAAGAGGACGTAGATCACCAGTACGACCCAGAAAGAGATGGAAATACAGAATGTTTCCCTGATGCGAAACAGGCAGAAATCGCCTATAATGAACAACAAGAAGAAGACGGATCTTCTTCGAAATCAGGAGCACTAATTTTATAGCACATATCCTTGATTCTGTCTTCTTGATTGTTTTTTTTTGAACATTTTAATATCATAACTAACTCTTCCTAAATTCGTATTAGTATAAATTTGTTATGTCAACAGAACCGTGTCTAAACTTTGGTTCTAAAGTTTCTCTAGTTTTGAACTGTCCTTCATCGATGGGACTTCTTAATATTGCAAATATTTGTTATATTTACAGATAATTCCTTCTATTACATCTTCGAACTCTTCATATCATCATTCGATCTAGTAGGTAATAATAAATATTAAATCACGAATTACTTTAATACAATGGAGCAAATTCCATTGATGTTCCGTCTGCCTTTGTGCAAACACAAAGGCAGACAGAACATCAATCTCATCGTACACTGGAAGTGTAGTGCAGTGTCCCCAAAACACAAAGACAAATGGGTCGTCCACCTAAACGTTGGAGAGACTCGCGGAGTTTCACCTCTCAAGAAACCTGAGGAAATTCTGAAGGTACAGGCTCACAGCATAGAAAAAAGAACGAAGAGGAAAATTACATGAATTCAAAGAGCAAAGGAACCTTCCGGTTTGATTTGAACCTGCGCTGAGTCTTACCAATTATTCTAGGAAGACACACACTCTTTCAAACAATGAATACGGGCTTTCATTTCAATACATGAACATCGCTATAGAGAATAGTATATTGATAACATATATTTATAAATAAAGTACAAGTAGTGTATAAATATAATTAACTCCTAAATAAAAGTATGTACCAGTTGAAGTATAAGAAGCTTTGCTTTTCACTTCAGACGAATTGAGTGAAGCAGTCACAGCGCCAAGTCTTTGCTCCGCAATTTTTACATCCACGTTATTTGCCTCGCCTTTCTCATGCATATTTTCGGTCGTCGTGACTTTTTCGTCATCGTCCTGCCCATAATCCAGAGCAACATCCTCATCATCGTCATAAGACACATCATCATCGTCCGAAATCTCCTCAGTCTCCCTAGCTATTTGATCAATTCGCCTTCGGAGAATTTCCCGCCGCGCTAAAAACCTTTCAATGTTACCGAAAATTGTCTGGCAAATAACTTGTATAGTTCTTGGCCTCTAAGAATCTCTAAGCCCGTAAGATACAATATTTTTGGTTATTAGACATACTTTCCAATGCAATGATTAAATATATCTTGATTCTTCTTCTTCCCCTCAGGTGTATTCACATCTTTGATAATATCTGTCTGTTTTGATTTCACTGGCAGAGGACTGGTGGTTACAGTTATGTCTAAATCTTCTTCGAAACTAGTAGCACGTGCGGAATCTCCAGTAATAGTTATTCGAATCTTTGTTTCTAAAATATCAACATCAAAACATCTAACACCCAAAAGAGATCTTTGTAAATAGTATCTGCCTACTTTTGGTAGGACGTTCAGGCTTGTCACGAAATATTTTTTTCTCTGGCACTAGATAGTCGTTAAAACCGTAGTCTTTCCATATTGTTTTACGATCGGAGCGATTTTTCATCTTCCTTTCTTCTATCTCCATTGCGTCTTCTTCGTCATCTTCTCTGACTTGATGGAATTCTTCAGACATATTAGTAGTATAACCATAATCGCTAACTGAATCATCAATAATACTGAATTACATTTATTTATAACATCATAGCACACATCCTACCTGGAATAGTATCGCACTCCCATGATTTGGGAGATATATCCCTTAAACTTTCGTCTAGATTCTTATTTTTTGGAAAAAATTTAATATCATCACTATCCGTTCGTAAATTAGTATTAGTATCAATTTGTTTTATGCTTAAACCTCTTTGACGCTTTGGCTCCGCGGTTTCTCCAGTTTGGAATTGTCCTTCATCAGTGGGACTGCTTAATGTTACAAATACTTTCTGTGATGACAAATAGTTAGTTTCTTCTGAAACATCCTCGGGCCCTACATAATCATCAAACCTGATCTCCGGGAACGTCGGGTTTATCTTGCTCTTCTTCTTTGCCTGTTTGGTGTCTTTGGAAAAAGGACCAAACTTAGGAATATATTCTTCATCTTCGTGCGACCTTGTACGAAAGTGATTCTCAATATGAGCATCGTGGTCTTTTGTTTTTATAGGTACATCTTTTCGTTCACCTCTCTTAAGAAGCACAGAATATGCGGGTGTAACTGATTCATAAGCAGCTCTATACAATGATTTGTCAAACTGTCTCTTTGATAGTTTAGCAAAATATGCGCCTTTTCGATTCCGTTCCATATAAGATTCTTCATGTGGACCTTCAGAGTCATCGAATATCAAGTCGTAGGATAACTTCTCTCGAAGTGCTTCATCAGTAGATCCATTCAATGTTTGATTTACAGGCCCATCAAATAGAAGTTTCCCATCATTAGTGCTTACATCATCAGGCATATCATCGCTCTTTTCCTCGGCTTTTGGTGCAATTTTTCGGATTTTGCTTTTCTTCAGATGTACTGCTTTGTGAATGACTGATGATTTCGGGTGAACAATAGTCTTACTAAATGTTTGACGCTGCTTCCGGGCTTGAAACCAAGGATGGTTTGAGTAGTCACCCTTCGATGTCTGATATCTTCGCTGCTTATGACCGTGAACCCTTGACTTGTGGTGGATACCATTTGTGTTTACATGTGGTCTTGTCGGTCTAGCTATTCGTATATTTCGTTTACAAGTTTCGCAATCCGAAGGTGCTCCTGTGGAGGAGAAGGTATCTAATGGATTTACGTTTATTTCATGGATGACGGAGACCGCTTGTTCTTCTGTACTTTGGCTAGTTACAGGTAATTTCGGCGGAGTAATTGATGTTGTAAAAGTAGGAGGATGTGTTGGTAACGTATGCATAATCGTGGAAGTTGCAAGAAGTTCACCAGGTGGTGTATTAAGCATCGACTTTGGAATCTCACTAACGACATTGGTAGATACCAGTTTTGTAGATTCTGGTAAGTGCATTGTTGGCATTAGTTCAGAATGAATACTGATTTCAGTAGTTGGTGGTAAGAGAGGTATATAATTATCGATAGTTGTACTAGGTAATATTGGAATATGTGGGTGTTCTGCTGGACTAAATAAGGTTGTACTCTGTGGCTGTTCAGATGGAATAAATAAGGTTGTACTATGCGACTTATGAGATGAACTAAATGAAGTTGTACTACGAGGCTGATCAGATGAACTAACTATGGTTGTACTTAGTTGCTGCTCAGATGAACTAAATAAATTTGAAGAGTGTGTGTGGGCTAAAGTACTACTTATTCCATTCTGTCCAGTGGAACTATCTATGTGTCCCTCAGTATGAATTGTTGGAAGCGTCGTCGATGTACCTTTATGTAACGAACTTGTAGAAGAACGACGTTTGTAGGTAAAGGGTCTTAGAACAAAATCTTTAAATTTCTTCAAGCATTTCTTCCTGCGGTTCTTGTTGTCAAATTGAAATGGAAGTGTGTCGTAGATGTGGGCAAGCGTATGTTTTACCGCGTAACCGAAATTTGATCGAACAGAGCGTGGCGAATAACCGGGATAGTTGTGGAACTCTTCTTTGAGATACCGCAACGGTATGCTGTTAATAAAATCCTCTTCGGACATGTACTCGACTATCTCGGGCATCGGTACAGAGAACGTGCGAAACACTTTCGTCGCCCCACCTTCCTCGTAGACGTGACACTTGCAATTCTGCAACTCCGGCGTACAGCTGTAACGGAATTACAAAATTTAATGCTCATCTTGTATGACGCTAGAGGGAGAGTTCGTGCCGAACCCATGCGATTCTGATTACCAGCTGGTGCCCGGTCCGAGGCAGTCGATATCCCCATGTCCGCTACAAATTTTAAAGAGTACTTTAAAACAAGGCCCCTGCGATATTACAATAAACGATGTGACGTCGTATGGAGGTTTATTACGTTTCGCTATTTATGCAGATTGCTTCGTCGAACTGTGAGACGCAGGTGGAGTCTGTGCAGAAGGGGTTGCTCCAATCCGTCCAGAACGATCGGATTTGTCTCGGATACGATGATTTCTTGTCGCACGGTTCGCAAAACTGCAACAAATCACATGTGTTCTCCTAGAAGATGTTATCCAGAAGTAGATAACTAGGTTTACCGGTTGGTTTTCATTGCACTTTTTATCGCATTTGATCGAGTGCACTCGCTTATTTATAGTTCTCGGGCTGCAACCGGCCAAGCCGCAGACGTTGTTATCACCACATAAACTCGTTGGGAGTGGCGGTTTAAAGCATGTCGGAAATCCTGCAACATCGTTGTATGAAAGAGACGTCGAACGTTCTCGTGGCTATTAATAGGGAATTTATGCGGGTCGATGTGTTTAGAGCAGGTTTATGACAACACCTTGTACTTTGAAAAGTTTGGAGTCGGACAAATCATGACTGCAATCGCACTGCGGCGCGTTCATCGCCAGGAGCGTGAGATCACAGAGCCGTCGATGCACACGCGTGTTGTACATGTTCTTCGTGTAGAAATTGCAATCGTCGGCGCGCTTCCGCTGCAGGTTGGCGGCGCAGAACGACCATTTATTGAGAGTGTCGTCGTCGCAGAGGCCCAGAAAATACTCCTTAATCCCCCGCTCGTGGTCGTAACGCCTCGGCCGGCTTTCGACGAAAATCTGCAGGCAACTCAAACGCAGCTGCATGTGATGCAATGCCATGATTGAATGTCAAAATATTCCTCACCGCATAGTATTTGTCGCCGACTTCGACCAGTGCGCACTGCTGCAAATGTAGCTGTTTAACCCACGATTCAATGTTGTACGAGGGCGGGTCGAGGTCATATGGATACACAGAATTTTGAACATGTTTCTTGATTTCGACGCCGATTGCGAGTTTTCCAAAAAGTGCCAAAACAATCAAAAATGACAAAAGCATAGTATGACACAATCATCATCGCGCATGCACTGACAGTGTCGACTTGATTGTCGTCATGGATATTTGTCGATTGCCACATGATTGGATGCTGGCCCAGGATCACAATGGATAAGAAACGAATTTATTGCTGCATCGGTGACGTCGTCGCCGCACAATGGGGCGATTACAAGCAAAATGCGTCATAAATCGTCGCAGCACGCCGTGTGCGCGCTAAAAACCACACTTTTCGTATCTTTTTATCAGTAATTTTGCTATATATAGGGAATAATGCTATCATAATGAGAAGACAATTAGATAGCATAATTCTCCTACATCAATAATCAGTACTCAAAATTTAACATTTTCTTTTTTAACATAGTATTATGAGGGGTATAGTTTACCAATTATTAACAATATGAAGGAGCAAAATGTACACAACGACACATATATCAGCATATTTTCCATTTCATAGTCTATTAAACAGCGTATAGCTAATTAGTATTATACTTGTGCAGGATTATATACTGGAGTAAATATGTCGTTCAAAATTAAGAAAAGTTGCCACTCGTATATGGACAATTTCCCTGTCATTGCCTGCTCGCTTCTCTATACACCCCAAGAACGTGGTCGTCTACAAGCAAGATATTAAGAATCTATATATAATTTAAGAGAGTATGAAATGAAGAATAACCTGATAAGCAATTCCTTGGATACATTTTTCTCCTTTATATTGTCAGCAAAGAGTAAAGTCTATTCTTGACAATTCCATGTAAATAGTGAAAAAATAAATTCTACCCACTGATTATAGACATAGAAGAGTTAATCTATATAATGGTGTTTCATTTATTCTGATAGAGTTATTCTAAATATGGTAAAATTCATTGTAAAGATACGCGAAATATTTCTAGTGCCCACACGGCGCTGCATCGATTTAAGACGTTTTTTTCTTAAAATCACCCACTGTGTGTCGAGTCAGACGGAATGCACTGTGATTTCACATTGATTCATGCAACCCTCAACTTCCCACTTTTTCCTTAATTTCAGCAACAATGCATCTCTCCCCCTTTCCGCAACCATCATCAACATCTGAACAACAGGCATCTCTCCGGGAGCGGAGCGAGTTTCCAGTGGGACACAAATCAGAAATGTCTAACACATGAACGTCCTGCGGGCGGTATGCACTTGTACGTCAGCACATTATTGCCTCCTTGGATCAGGCGCTCCCCTTGCAGGATAAAACTATAAACAAGACTCGAAGAAAAGGCGATTCACTTAAGCTGAAAAATATCGCCTTGGGGTGCGCCGCAGTACACACTCATGCCTCCTCCACCACATTCGACAATGCGAGACACTATTTGGAGATATCCTTCAGTACAGCCACCACACGCTTTTGGAGAAACTCTTTGTTTCGCAGTAACGGCACAACGTCTAATATGCTGGATGTTAGACTAGAGTACCTTGCAATAACCATGACAGTAGACAACCCAGCAATATTTTCACCAAATGCGTTCCACCTACAAACGTCGGCTTGTTCACATGTAAGGAGCCCAACTTGCAGTTTGTAAACTTAATTAAGTGGTAAGGGAGCGATAAGAACTGGGGCAATGATATAAAGCCACTGTTTGTTTCCAAAATTTTGAAATTTCTCACACAAAATATCCACGGAACTCTGCTTGCCGAAAGTTCACCCTTGGGGCACGCACACTTTTAAAAATACAAAACCGCAGCCGTAAAATGTATCCCAGGATTAATTCACAAAATTAATTTTAGGGGAGCACTCGCATCCTCAACAACGTCGCAACCCGGAACAGGCGTAAGACATACTGTTCTGGGGTTTGGGGAACCAGGACAATGTTTTTGATTAAACCGTAGGCCCTCGAAGCGGTCAAGTAATTTCGAGGAGTGATATTAGTCCAATCAGCCGAAACCCAGTCATAAAATGTTTTATGTTGTTTGCGTTGACATTATATGCAATTAAGTGTAATGATTTTACTATTTTTATTGGACCTACCTTCATATGCTGAAGCTGTTGTTTGATGAAGTCTGGTCGGGTTATATTCGCATGGGAGATGGCGCCGAACGAACACAAATACTGAAAGAAATAAACTTGCAATAAGTATTGAAAGCGGGGGAAATGCAAACAGAATAAAGTAGCGTTTTATTGACAAGTAGGAAATTTTATTCGTGGCGTAAAAGTCTCGGTTCTATTATAGTATGTCCACTATAACGGAACGGGAGATAATGACCCATCCTTGAACTGACCATGAAGACATTTGAGTACCAAAAATTGCAAGCGCTTGGGTTTATTGCAATTTGAATCGTCGCAGTGCACTGCTGATAAGCCCGACTATGAGTCTTAGCGGCGTAATGATGAAACTAAATATTTTGAAATTCAAACTATGTCTTTGAATAATTTCTAAAATACGCATCCTAGGATTTTTATTTAATCAGTGAATGATTCTGCATGAAATGTAGTTTTGCAGTATCTCCCATGAAACTTGAAGATGTGTAGTGAAAAATCTATTTAGCAAAAAGATTTAAAATCTATAAATTTCGGAAATATGACTAGTTTTAAATTTGTCAATTATTTCCATATTTTCCCTAATCTTAACATTATAATTCATATACCAATCGAATAAGGATTAAATTTGTTATAAAATCCAGGAACATTTTTTCGTTTAATCACTTGGAACCGATATTTAAACTTATGGATGTAGAGTGTAATTGCGCTGACATTTTTACATTTTAATGGCTTGAAATGATTTGTTCCAAAGTTTGAACTTTTTTTATATTAACTATATCTATAGTTACACAAATCTTACACCGATCGATTTAGAATTAAATTTGCTAGAATCTCCAGGAAGATATTATTGCATTGTGGATTTTAGAAAAATAACTCGGTCCAAATCTTATGTTTTTCTCACCTTAAAAATAAGAACAAATCATAGAATAATAGATTCAGGACAAAATTTCCTTCAAATTGCGACGTATGTTATTATTTTTGATTATTGAATAAAAACAAATCTTATACAAATCGATTCAGAAGTAAATTTTCTACAATCTGCGGAAAGAGTTTTTCGATAAATTTCATAGGAGAGTTATTATAGATCGCTGAAATTTATGTTACTAACGTTGACATCGTTGATCTTAGGCATATAACTCGTCCTAAAGATTCCAATTTCCTCAATTTGTATTTAACAATATGAGTAAAATTCATACGGTAATCGATTTATGATGAAATTATTTATAAACTTCAAGAAGACCACTGCTCTTCAATCTACTAATGGATGACATGATCGAACGTGTTAAAACAAAAAGAGGGTATATGATGAATCAACA
>JAODAC010026354.1:0-16554 GCA_027575185.1 Mimaenictus wilsoni
CCGCTCTTCTTGACCTCAACGCACTATACACGAGCGAGGCTCGTGGTCGTTGCATACGCTCCTACGACGGCATACACTCGAGACTCGCGCGAGTTGCAGGCACGTTTATCAATAAATCAACGGGTTACCTATGCGTTCGAGACTTTACTCGCTGTCGCTCTGTTGCATCTCGTGACTTTTCTCGCTAACGCGTTGTGATAATTCGAGACGAGTAGGGCTGAAACCAGCCGAATTACTGGATGACCGCTTAGAACGCATACGTCACGCCATCCGCGCTACTGTTTGCTATTACGGGCGCGGAATCCACGCCGCTCGAGTAAAAACAGATAAAATTCATTTTTCACCAAATTTCTAGTACCAAAAACGAAAATATGAAATTAAAATGATCCCCACCTGCACAAATTATTTATTTCAACTGGAATAAATCGAGCTCGCATTATTTACAAAACATTTTCATATTTTTTATGTAAATGTTTAATATCAACCAACCACAACGCCAATGATTTATGTCGACGCGACTATTCTTTATTTTATTGTAACTATAATGAAATATTGTGAAGTAATACAATATTTTATCGTTTTGTCGATTTATTTCCTGCATTTGGCAGGACAAATTACTACAAATTATTGCACATTTTAATTGATTTACCATGACTGCAGTTAATTATTCCATAGAATATGCGAGTTTGCGGTTTTATTGCACTCACAGACGATGGATAAGGGTTGGTAACGATAAAATTGAAATATCCCATGTGGTTTTTGATGTTTTCAGTAAAATTGATAGAAGGTAATCAAACAATTGATTTAACCCTCCCTTTCAGCCAATAAAATATCCGAAACTTGATATCGGAATATCGAATTCCGAAACTTTGTAAACTTCTACTGTACTTTGTAAACTTCTGGTCTAGTCTACCTTTATATTTTTATTTGCTTCGGCGGGGTGAAAAAGGAAGAATCCGGGAAAAGTAATTCATCGAATTTATCCTCGGTGTCTGCTGTCGCTGAAAGGGTTGATTGAATGCCTAAAACAATGGTCAATATTGCGGTTGTCAACATCCGACAATCATTTATAACCACGCTGTGTTTTTTGTTGTCATTTTGTCCGCGGCGGCTATTTTTCACTGGAAAACTTAAACATATTTTATGTATTCGAGTGGAAATTCGAGTGTTTGCGTCGAGGCGATGCGAATGTTGGGAGTGGTTGGTATTGGTTTGCAATTGTGGAAGCGACGCTGGATGAATCGCATCCAATCAATATCGGTGAGTAATTTGATCAAACATTACCAGCGCGAGGATATGTTTACGTGCGAGTTTTCGGGGGGGCTGCTGCGCGAAGCGGGTAATAATGGACGTTTCAGTAGCAATAAAATTCGCGGCGATGCGAATAAATCCAGATAGCTGGAAATCCCGGACGTGTATCATTCTGAGCGAGGCTGTGCGAAGCTGTGGAAAGCGGAGGAAACCAAGGAGTTGGAGGGCAAGGATGTAAGGTGCAATTATTGGGGAAAAGTTGGGGAATTTGCGGTATTTGTGTTGCCAATTACTAACGTTCATGTTCAAGTTGAGATGTTTCCAGAAGTTTATAAAATTAATAAGGCTTGATCATGTTGTTTTATTGCAAGGAATACAATTTTTATAGTTTTAAATTATTGGTAACATTGATGAAGCGTTTGAAAACTAACTAGGAGAGTGTCTCAATTGTCCAACACGAAATTGAATGAAATTTTTTGTATGTACTATAGATATAAATTGTGTTAACGGGAATCTACGTCGTTTTGAGCCATTTGCCAAAAAAAAAATCAAAATTTGGATTATACTGCTTCAACAGCAAAATTCGCCATATGAGTAACATTCGCGCCTGCGCGCCAAGATCGGTCTACATACAGGCGAGTTGACGGTATGCCACGTTATTCATACGGCGAATGTGACACTTAAGGCAATATATACCAAACTTTGAAATTTATTTTTGGGCAAACTGCTCAAAACGACGTAAAATCTCGTTAACACAAATTAGTTCTATATATGTACTACGCGCAAAAAAAAATCATTCCATTCCGCGTTGGACAATTGAGACTCTCCAGGTAAATAAAATTGCGATATTTTCATAAGTTTTTAAAGTTTAAACAAAACAAGCCAAAACATAACAGATTTGCTGATTGTTGATTTGTTTAAACGCAATAAACATATCATAAATCATGGAGATAACAGTAGAATTTCTATTTGTATTTTCCGCTGCTTTAGCCATAATAAATTAAAGCTCAAATTAATGCTATATTCGATAATTCATCATTCATGCCCTACAATATGACACAAAATATACAAATGATTTTAACTCGTTTATAATTCATATAGGTTTTAATCTATATGATTTTAATTACGTCGACCTTATTATTGTTGTCCAATTTTGATATTATGTCTAAATGTTTCAGGTGTACATTTTTAATAACAATTCAAAGTTTTAGTAGTCGCTTTAGTAGTCGGATTTTAGTAGTAACTTGGTATTTGGAAAGTTCTAAACTTCTAATGAACATATTTTACAACTATTAAATATTTAGTACCATAATACTGCAACGGTCATTACAAGCGTTTACTGAAACTTTCGGAAAATAATAACCGAAACTTTCGCAAAATAATACTCATATGTGTATCGTCCAGGAATGCTACTATCGTCCTGCCACCACTAACCTTCCAAAACATACTCACCTATGTATGGCCCCATATTCCTAAGTGCTACTAAGCAAACTTGCACCTTTCTCACCTATGCTCTACTACATACAAGAGCCCAGTTGAGAGAGGTGCAAGTTAAAGAGAAACTGTCCGGCGCCTCCACCAGAAGCGTGGTTGCACGGTGTATAAGGGAGTTTTTGGTGGAGGCGCCGGTGTGTTGGGCGGGTAGAAACTCTTAATAGCGGGAGCGTATGAGAACCGAAAATTATTAAACTTTGGCAATAGATTTTGTCACACGGCCACAATATACATACTCGCACACGTGTAAGCACACTTGCAGGTAGCACGTGTTGGGCGAGCTGGTGCAAAATTGGGTTCGCAGGGCCAGAAAACCGTCAATGTTGAAAATTTAATTATTTCGAAACTAGATTTCCCGTCGCCTAACCATGGGTGTAGAGTCAGGGAATATTCTCTCCGTACTCGTATATTTGAGGACGTGTACAACGCTCAAGTACAAGAATAAATCTCACGGTCCATGTCCGCGCTGCCCGCCAATTTGTCGCGAGTTTTCAACTTTAATTAGTTTGTAACTATCATTAGGAATACTTTTCGCAGACCGGGACAAAATAAATCGGAATATAATTTAATTTGGTCATTATTCGTCCTGCGGTTCGTGGCCTGGTCTAGGTTTTAGTTGTTGGTTGATTGCGAGAGTGCTACGAAAATCTAATTAGCAATGTAATTGGTAAGAAAATGGAATTTAAAAAAATGTGCAAAATGGAAAAAGCTTTCGCGTGTACTCTGAGCGCGAATGCTAAACGAATTGAAGAGTGCGAGCTGGGACCATTGGCGACCCACGTGGTAATTGTTACACATTTTGTTAGAGAGCGCTCCCAACGTTACCTCATGTCAACCTGGACGTGGGTGGTTAGTGAGAAGAGCAAAGAGAGGTAGAAGAGGTGGTTGAATTTCGCTTTTCCAGTATAGTATGATCTAATATGTCACGAAAATTGCGACTAAATGACGTTATAATTTAAGTAGTGTAGAAAATTGTGTGGAGGTAGTTTTAATCATTCATTGTCAGGTTAACGCTATTCTTCCATTGGGGATGTTTAATTAAAAGTTAATTATGTGGCATATGACTGTTTTCACCTAAAATGTAGGTACATTCCAGGAAGAATGATATTCATGAATTTCAGTGGATGAAAGAGTCTGAGTGGGTTACTACCAATTTACATTGAAATTATGTGGAATTATGAGGAGAACCTGCTAGTTATATGATTTACCTGAAAAGTAAAGCATTATCAAGGGTTATCCAAAACAGTAAAATTTGCTTCTTCCACTTTCGCCACTAGATGCCACCAATCTACATATGCGGGAAAATTAATACGTCAAGAGATCAGCCCGAGACTGTATTCAGTATTATAATATCAGTTTTCGTCACTAGATGGCGCCGCATAAAGTATTAAAATTTATATCTTCTTCGTTCACCTGCCTTGTCGTTGACCGGGCGTAAGCCTGTGGCTTGTGATTCTTCCAGAATTACTTCTGGGTAACTATGAACATATTAATTCGCTTGGGTAGGTTGCTAACCTCGCCCAAGGTGACGAAAACTTCTACAACGACAACCACAGATGTTAATGTGGTTGCCGGAGCGAGTAGAGGTGTTATTGTCACGACCAGGATGTGAACCTGGCTAGAACCCCCTGCGATAAGCAGCGGTTTAAAATTTATATACCAGGAAAAAATGGAACGTCAAATTCATTTGTAAGTGACAAAAGTTTATGAAATACATAAAGCCTACAATTTGCGGAACCTTTAATATACGAAATTTGTCCACAACGTACAATGTCTGAAAAATACGGATACGTATAAAAGAAATGGTTGGTCCTGTGACTTTCCGTATATGGCAGCTTTTATCGAAGTAGTAATAATGTGCCAAGTCCGGGCCCTCTTAAATGAGGTTTATAACGTTTCCAGTTGTCATTGGCAGATGTCGCCACCTAAAACAATAAAAAATATCGCTTAAATTAGGCAGCCAAACTTTCACTCAGATTGTTGCAAAATCTCTAATTTTGCATTTTCATCTCTAGATATCGCTTCTTCTCAATTTGCACGGGAAACTCTAAGCGTAAAATTCCAATGTGAAGTGTTCAAATATTATAAAATGACCATGAGAATATTTGCAAATTTGAAAATATCGATTTCGCCATTTTGAAAATATATGGTCCCAGAACGTTCTAATCATGTCTAAACAACATTTTCCTGGAATCGAATGAATTTTCATTTGTGTACCTACCTACTTTCTTTTCTCCCTGAAACAGCAATAAATCTTCAAACAACATCTGCTGATTTTAATTGTGCTGATTAAGGCAGGAATTATAAGAAAAGTAAAATCCTCCCCAATTAGCGCGTTTGCTGAACTGATTGCTCGATCTCTCCTACGTCGTCCTCCTAGTCTTCGCATTCATTCTTATCACCGACGCAACGCTTTGCTCATTTAGCAATTTCCCTACTCGTTTTTCCGCCCGACTCGTTGGCGATTGGTGTTTAGTGCCATCACAATGCGAATACCGTGGAAATTAATTGGACTTCCCAAGTCGATGGCACTTTTGTTTGCTCTTTAAGACTTTGTGCCCACCTATCCGATCTCACCTAAGGGCCCTGAAGCTCCTTCTTCGAAGCGTTCTTTCCAAAACGCCATGCAGAAGACGAGAAGAAATTACGACGCGCTTTCCCCGCGAAACTTTTCCTGGATGGCGCCGCTGCCAAACATGCACGCTTACAAACCCTCCATTAATTGCGCTCGTTAGGAATTTAACGCTTCGGAATTTAATTGTCGTTAATGGCTGTTATTTAAGTTTTTATCAGCGCCATCTAGGCTCGCGCTCGCTGAAAAGTTGCGCAGCTGTGTTGACGGAGTTGAATAATGTTTGCTTTTTATTGTTGCAGGTAATTACCGGCGCGGCGGCTGTTTTGCGAGTGGCATTCAAGTGTACTTTTCATTAAACGACACAATCAACAAGAGCTGGTGATTTTATGCTTTATTGACTTGGCCCAGTGTTCAATCTTGAAAAGCCGGATAACAGGTAGTTATGAACATTTTCGCGATCATAATAAACCTCATTATACTGGTTTATTTAGGTCCATCGTAATTAAATTCCTTGGTTTTAATGTTTTCACTTTATTTAATATAAACGGCGTGAATTATTTCAATTTTCCTTTGTGATGATTACCAAAAGCGGCTGTTTCATTTCGGTGATAATGTGATGATAGCCTTTGGGTATTTTTAATTAATTGTTTTATGACGCTTTAATTAAATATTATTTTGTTTCATTTTCGGGATGAATCGACATACTTTGTGGTTATTTGTTTCTCATTTACACTGATTTATATATTTCTATATATTTGGTTTAATTTTATTTTACTTCATTTTATATTTAAATACATCGTAATTCTGCAGGAAGGAATATTTTCAAATTTACAAGTAAATCTAGAACTAAATTCATTCCATTTTACTGGAAGTCAATTGATTTGTGGTATCAAGGGACGTGTCCATATTTTGGTAAGTTGTCGTTAATACACTTTAAAGAAGAAGTGCAATTTTGTAGAAGAAAATTTGTAATATTTTTCAAAGCAACAACATTTTGCAACGCAAAACGATGATAAATCAAATTATAAGAATTCATTTGGACATGGTCTAGACAAATTTCTAGTAAAATCTGTGTCGGACAATGCGGGAACGCCCCTTGGTTGAATAACAAACACATTTTGATATTACAAAGTTATATTAATACATATAATAAATTGTATACCTTTCAATAGATTCTGTTCATGGGATTTTTCACAATTTTGCATCGATTGGCTTGAAATATCTTGGGCGGACACTGGAGACACTCCTCTCGTAAAATTTTCTGACTTGGTAACCTGGAAATATACATCTTAAATATGTCTAAATTTATGTAAATTATAATAGCCTATAATTTTCGCAATTTTCGCAACAGAAATCTAATTAAATTTCTAATTTCCACGCTATTCACTCATATTCAAAGTGAGAAAGTCAATAATAATAAGTTCAAGTCAAAATCGTATCTCGTACGACATTCAATTCCTTAGAAAATGCACAACTATGTAAAGCTATGCATACAATTTAACGCTTTAAGCAAAACCTCGGTGCGACAGAACACACTGATAGATATCGTTTGAAAATCACACTGTTGCAATCTGGGTTAATGGTGTAAAGTAAACCAATTAATCAACACTCGCTGCCGATACAGTGTCGAAGCGGAAGAGCCACACTGCGGCATGCTTCGCCACTATCGTGGCGAAATTTACATTTTGCTTCACTTACTTACTGTTGCTGTGCTGTATTCGCTCGTGCGCGTTTACTTATCAACAAATTTCGAAATAATAGTCCCCATCGCTTTTCAATCGCTTAGGGGACGGTAACTCGCCCGCAACTAGCATTAATTCTCGCCAAATTCAACCCGAATGCAATAAACTAAACCAGGAAAGCTCTACCAAGCCAAAACCGGATTCGCATCATTAATATTCGTTGGAAATGATATAATATTGTCGTTATTTTACTCTGCTTTCATTTATCTTAATTTTCCAAATTTTTATAGAATATTAAAAATAGAAAAAAATAGAAATATAAAGAGCAGAAAAGGAACGAATGTGCTTTTCAATAAATGGCTGTACATTCTTCCTTTTTCGATACTTTTGGTTAAAATTTGGCACAAATGTACATCAGGTCTTCTTTATTAGTTGTCTAAAATATAGTTATCATAACTTATTATTATTTTACTTCGTGAACATTTTCAGTTGTAAACATTTCAAGGTGACATTTTTGACATAGATACTTCGACAACGTCTTTTCTATAGTCCATAGGCTTCAAATAAGTGGTTTAAACTCCTTCATTTTTCTTCATTTTTGGTTGAAATTTTGCACAAAGATACTTTAATTATACTTGGGCAAAATCTAGTAATTGTTACTTCCCTCCCCTTGGCAGAATTAATAAATAAGATTTTTTGATTTTCGTTTTATAAGGTGTTAAAATTGAAATGCATCAAATAAATCCGTATAACTTTTTCATGTTTCAACATATTTCACTAAAATCTTGAAAAGTAACTTTCTTCAATACTACCATAGTTACTATCCTATTTTTGTTCATGACGATATTATTGATTTCTATCATGACGATATTGTTCTTCGCTAGAATATTTAAACCATTTTAACAACTTCAAATAATTAATCGGAGTCGCTTTGAGCCGTGCCGGGTAAATTAAAAGCATTAAAATGAAAAAAAAAATGAGGGCTATCCCTCAAGTTGAAGCAATACGCAGTTAAACAAAACATGTTATCGGATTGTTAGTAACTGATCTATACATGTTTAAATTTTCTATGCGAAATTTATGCCTAAAAATGAACAACATTTTTGTATTTTTATGCAATGCACTTAATGAAAGTGCCAGGCGCTATTGCTTAGCAAAGCACGGCGCCGGAAAATCCGTTTTCTCGTTATTTCCGGCTGCCCGCGTGAAAATGAGCGCGACCGACGCCGACGCGACAGCGACGCGAGCAAATTTGCATAGTTGCGTTTTTAATCTTCCTGACACCGACAATGCCACGAGCATCGTGAAAGCAGCAGCAACATGTACTATGTCACCAGACACACTTTTAATTTCCACGTGGACACACGACACTGCACACTGAAAAAGTCTGCTATTCTCGGAGTAAACGTACTTAGTAAATATGCACCGAGAGGAGCCCAACGCGAGCGCAAGCTTGAAGATGATTCGCCTGGAAAA
Organism: Mimaenictus wilsoni; assembly: GCA_027575185.1. Lineage (NCBI taxonomy): Eukaryota > Metazoa > Arthropoda > Insecta > Coleoptera > Staphylinidae > Mimaenictus > Mimaenictus wilsoni. The sequence continues at coordinate 8,479 of JAODAC010026354.1, forward strand.
TGAATGATAATACATAAACCTGACACGACGCCGACGTTGTTGGACGGCAAGAAGTGCACGTAATTAAAGAAAGTTTTCCCCGGCGAATATAATACAAACTTCACCTAGGAGAAAATTCGAGGAGAAAATTTATTGTTAACCAAGTTAATTAATATATCACTCTAGTTTATTCTATCAGAAGAGTTGAAGAAAACTATTGTTTTTTTCTATGGAATAAGATCAGTTATATGGAATTATTTAATATATGAATCGATGTGTGATGTGGGGTGGTGAATTTGCTGATTCTGCATAGTGCTGTGCCGCTGCGAAAAATGCAACATTTCAGTAATTTGAGATAATATGGCGTTTTTGCCGCCTGTTACCTATTGAAGTTTGTTCTTTAATAATGAACGTGCTGCTATATTAAAATTTATTTTTTTAAATCACCGACCGAAGAATATGCACATCTTAATTTATTATCCGTTTTTTCCTTTGAAAATTTCTCTCTGCATATTAATATAATAAAATTCCTCTCAAGTTCCGATTCTAATTAAATTGCCATTATTTTCCTTCCAAGGAAAATACTCAAGAATTTCCACAATACAATCATGTTCGTTCATTTTCCGCTCGCTATTGTGCGACGAGTACAACACAGATCCACCCCGACAGAAAGCTAAACGAATGCAAGCGACATTAAACAAACTCGAACTTCACTCCTGAACCTCCACAACATTTCAACCTCCCGCCCATTTCTAGTTCTACTCAACCCAATCTACTCCCTGGCTTGGCTGCGAATAGGTTCCATCTGCGTTGACGTCATTCAAAAAGAGGGTTGCATACCTACTGCTTTACTCAACTCCCCCCAACTTCTTGTGCATTTGCGAGGCGAGAAGTGCAAATCTAATTATTTTTGTATTAGTTTAAGTAGACTCTGGGGCGTCATTACACCCAGCGGTGGGCTTTTTAACATCCACCCGAGCACTTAACCGACTCGACGGGCAAATGGCAAATGGTGGAAACGAGTAATTAATTTTTTAAATTATCACAACGCCTGCTAGGCTACAAAGCAACGCATAAAGTGAATGACTTTATTGTTCCAACTTTGTTCTACTTTGTTGTATTGGAATACCTAATATTGTATTACAAATTTACCCTAGTTTTTTTCGCCATTTTTTCCAACATTTTAAATCTTTGTCTTTATTTCGATTTTGGCTGACTATGAACCACGTGAAATAGTTTCCCATGATGATGTTTCTATCCTTTTTCTTTTCTTCCTGTACCCCTTCATTCTTTCACCGTGCTTTTATTTTCTTTCTTCTGTCCATTGTATTACAAATTTATCCTAGTTTTTTTCTTCATCTTTTCCAACATTTTAAATCTTTTTCTGTCTTTTTTTTCGATTTTGGCCGACTATGGACCCCGTGAAATAGTTTTCCATGGTTATGTTTCTCTCCTTTCTCTCTTCTCTTCCATTACCCCTTCATTCATTGTCCATGGTTTTTATTTCTTCTGTCCATTTAGCTCCAGTCTTCTTTTTTTTCCTCTTCTTGGAAACCCCCAAATCCCCTGATCTTCAATCTTTATTCTTTTCTATTCTCCACCTCTCCTCATCTATTTTCATTTCTTTCAGGTCTTTCCTGTAATTGAATAGTTTCTTTGCCAGTCTTCCTTCGTTCATTCTTTTGATGTGTCCGTAGAAGGTTATTCTCATTTTCCTCATCGTGTCTGATATTTTTTCTATTCATATGTAGATCTCTATTGCTTCTCAGTTTCGATATTATTCCCTCTTCTTCGGTCCTAGGATTTTTCGTATAATTTTTCTTTTCTTTCTTTCTGTCTTTTATTAAAATTATTTATAAGTTTACACGGCAAAGGAAACACATTTCTTGTACGACATGCATTTTTTACTAAAACGGAGTTTATGATGTACAAACAGTAATAATTCATGTTTACTACTGCAGCCAGTCACTTGAACTTTTGTTATTATTTACGTATTTGACGACAGGTTTCAACGTTCGCGTGGTGTTTGCCGCTGGTTTGCTCCAGGCGAGACGGAGCAAATCCTTGACGTGGAATTCCAACAACAAACCCTCTCAACCCTATGCAAATCTCCCCTTCCGGCCGCGAATAAATTTTCAACTTCGCGTATTTTGAAATTCTCGCACCCTAATAACTTCAAAAACGTGAGATTTGCAAATCGCTGACAAGGTGTCAACCTTGGGGGAACATTTTGTTTCATTAACAATTTATTATATCATTATTCACTGCGTACCATCCTATTAGTCTGCATATAACAACATTTTTGTATTTTGGTATGGGTGGTACAGTTTTCATAAGTAGGTGTTTCTAGTGTAAGTAGGTTATGAAAAACAACAGAAGCTAAGTGTGTTTACATCTTTAAAGTTTCAATTTTAAAGCGTATACTCTCGGCCATTTTCAATGGTTATTTTTTAAAGGATGATGAAAGTAGATAGTCCTCTGTTTTGGGATGTTGGGTGGTTTATTTTATAAAGATTTTCATCGTATCGATATTTTTAAAACATTGAAACTCAAATTATTTACAAAAGAGGATGTTGCTTATAACTTGGAATCGGTAATGATCATTCTGAATGAATTGACGTTTACGCATTTGTTGATTATTTTGCGATTTTTCGGTGGTATATTTATTATCTTAGTTTGATAGATCAAAACGTGTGATGATTTTTAAATTCCTTCACGTTTAATTGATGATTACATACGACCAGAACCTGATTTTACGATGACTTCGGAACTAATTGCAATAGTACAATCTATAACATATTGGCAGCTCCATTATGAAATGTCAATATTTAGGTTTACGGATTCTTTTAAATGGGGCAATTTTCTCTTGCTACTCGACAGCTCGCTGCAGACTTTTTATCGGTAATTATCACCCTGAAGCCTTAAGAATATCGATATTTCTCCTACACTTTTGTCAATTTATTATTCCACAAAAAAGTGACGATATGCCCCTTCTGTAACAGATTAACATTTTAGTTACTTCCTGAACTTTTCCAGTTTTAACTTCCAACTTCCCCCAAAATTTCACCAACTTTTCGGCTACTTTTACAAACTTTTTTTCCTCCAAACCGTTTTACCATAAAAACGATTAAACCAAAGCGCACATGTTTTGCATCATGTGCACTTGTTGTATGAGTTGCTGACATCATAGGCGGCGCTACATATTTTTTCACTTTGCCACGCAATTTCGTACCCAAAGCAGGAAGGAAGCTGTTTGTCGCCAACAATGAACGAGGGGGTGCTGAAACTTTACGGGCCTCCATTTCTTTCTCTACTTTTCTACTCACAATATTTCTCGTCCATACCATGTTTAAGGGCGCGGACGTTTCAGGGAAAGCGAAACTTTTTCAGTCATCACTCGGTTTTTTTTATGAAAGTCATGACTTATTTTGGGCAACAAATTTGTGGAAATATGATGTTGTGAAGATGATACTGCTCCAATTTGATTTAAATTTCCTAGTTTGAACTTATGTTTGTAAGAATTTCTAGAGTGAAATGAAAGGCCCTTGGCTATTCTCCTTCACACTGGAATAAATCTTAATGTTTTCTATTATTTCATTTTCTTTTGGCACAAAAGTTGACGGATACCAAGAATTGTTTATAGCACAAACCGGACGTGTTTTCTCTGTTCGTTGATTCGCTATTCGCTATTCTCTTTTTTAATTTTTTTTGCTGTATAAATATGCATTATTTGCATATTTAGCTATAAATGTCCGTCTTTCGGGAGGCATATAAACTCTTCATTGTTATACCTATTCATACTGTCGAGTTAAAACTCAATAACTCATGCTGAATTGAGTTGGAAAACTTTAGAGGATTGCATTTTGAAGATTCTATAAATATTTGTAGTTATTTCTTGCTTTATAGCCTTTGGAATAGATTTTATTTATGAAAACTTTATAATTCGTTATTTTAGAAGTTCAGTAATGGTATATTAATAATTTATGTTGATTCATATGTTATTGCTAATTTTAAAGGTTGATTTTAGATGTATGCCCGGCGCCTCCACATGTATGACCGTCACAAACTTCATCGTGGACAAATTTCTGCTAATCAGAACATGTTAAAGTTACTAATTCTCTTACTACCTTTTAATCGGAAATTTTTTTTTGTACTCTGAAAATTAATACAATTAGAATAATTCACATTTTTATTGGAATTTGTCCATTGGAAACAAAAGTGTAAAATAATTTGCATTCCTTGTTACTGCTATAGTAAATGATAACATAACTTTATTAAAATGAAAATTATCACCTCGTCACTTAAGTTTTTGCCCTCATTGTCAGTCATTCTCGCCAGGCTGGCGGTCAATTTTCCAGCAGTCGCGTTCCTGTCGCGGTTGTCGAGGAAAAACGCCTTCATTTGCATGCGCGAAAATTGCTCGCAGAGTAGATATACGACAGAATGACGTGCTGTGCAACGGCGCAAATTTGCAGCCAGATCGTCGTTGCACATTGACACCCACACACACATTGATGCATGTGGTAACTGGCGAAAATTCTCATATTCACTCGCTGATGAGCGCCTCCGAACAGTCGAACGACGTCAACGTTGAAGGTACGAGACTGTGCATTTTCCGTCGGGATGCTTCACTCTTCTGCGGTCTTTACGCCTCGCTGATGTGACATGTCATCGTTGAGGGGTGGTATCTTGCCGCCACCGTCGTCGCGTCGACGAGCAGCGAGTGCGGGCATAAGCTAACCAAATATTTGTATTAGTTATACCTTCATTTCGCCGACGAAGGCGTCGGGCGTGTGCGGCGACGATGACAACCCTCGAACTCTAACCCCACGGCGAGGAAGTAAGGAAAGTTCCTCTTTCTTATTACGCGTTATTTGCAAAACTTGATGATATCTGCTGGTTTTGTATGAGGGGGTGGTTGACATGAGGGATGATGTGGGTGTGGGGTATGGAGGGTTGGAGGGAAATGGCGTGGATGGCACGGAGGTGTCGAATGTCGAATGCAATTCACACCTTAGGAGATAATCCAAGATGAAGTTGTAAGGGCACGAAACAAAGTTAGGGTGGAAATGTAATTTTTCTTCACTTTTTTCTACTACTTTGTGAATTTTTCTTTATATTTTTGTAATACACCTTTTTTTTCGTAATTTCAAGATTAAGTTTGTCTCTCTTGAATTTGTCTCTCTTGTCGCATCTTTATGCAGTCTTTATATTATAGACGCGAAAAGTATTCCCAGAGCTTCACTCAAGCAGCTTAAAAGGGGCGCCCAATATGAACTTTTTAACAAAGCTTTGAGAACTTTGTAAAAATTAGTTAAAGTCGTACGGAAAGATTGAAATATTTATATCTACAGATTTGCATCATTGATAACTCTTCATATAAACATTGAATATTTAAAACTCCATTATTTATGTTAATCTTTCATGGTTTTTATATATTTTTATCACTACAACTTTAAGGAGCGCACTTTATTAAAATTGTTCAAATGATTTGCACGGGTTTATCGCGTCTTTATACTAGCTTATGGACGCAGGTTGTAAATTCGAGGAGCTCCCCTCAAGGAGGTTTAAGAGTATAAGTGGACTTTAAATTTTATCAAAATCATTTAGTACGTTATTACTCTCTTAGGAGATTGTAGATCTACGAAAAATTAACATATTTATATTCACAGCTATGCTTTGTTGACAAGTCTTCATAGAAATATTGAATATTTCAAAAACCATAAGCTATATGAATAAATTCAAGGGTTTTGTACATTCTTCATCTCCTAATATTTCAAGAGCGCACTTAACTAGTTAATGGACGCGGGTTGTGAATACTTGGAGCTCCACTCAAGGAACTTCCGGCGTCTGCGTACTTTATGAACTTTGTACAGAGCATTAGAAGTTTCACAAAGACAGAGTAAAATTACAAATAGCCAAATAGAAATATTCATATTAAATTTCCCAATTTGGTAATAAAAAATAATTCTAAAAGAACTTTGACCTATACTCTATCAGTTTTAACTTACAATGCATAATATTTAATGATGACATAAATGTCAATAATTTATTAAGTAATTAAAACTTTAATATCGCATGATAAAATATTATTTGCAATCCATAAATTCATATTCCCGCTGACTCTGAATTGAAATTTAATAATTCAGCATTAAAATGATTTGAAATCGCTATTTTATTAGCTTATACTCATCCCTTGAATATGATAATTAAAATTTCGTTCTGATTTTTATTTTATTTCGTACGTGCTTAAACTACTCGTAGGTTATTATCGTAAATTTCAAATGAATGTACCAAGTATAATTATATTTATTTTTAAGTATAATTTATACTAGTTTACACTCAGCAGCTCGCGTTTGCCACAGCCCACAACTGTCGCGGTCAATATTAGTGTTCATTACGGCTCTGGTCTTCCATTTCGTTATCGCGTCTCGCTGGGCAGTAATGCTATAGTAATGTCATGACATGGTGAGCGTCACGACGCAGCGAGAAATTATAGCTTAACCACACCATACTCATATTCACACATACATTCGCGGGGTGGCAAATGTAGGCAAGCAAACCCGTTGGGAAGTGGGTTCGAGGGGCCGAGTTCGCGTCGGGATGATGTTGAGGGTGGTTTTGTGGCCGGCGACGACCAGCGAGCCTGTAATAGCGACACATTTTTCACATATTAAATTCCCCGTTGCTCATAATTACCATATCATTCATAATATTTAAGCCCCCACGGGCGATCCGCAATTTTCTCTTCTATGTGCGTGTTGGTGGGTTTGTAGACTGGGTCTGAGAACTGGGGAACATGTTGGTGGTGATGGCGGATTTTCTAATTTATGAAATATGTATTTTCGTTTTGTATTTTGCTCTTGCTTACTGAAACTCATTCGGTTTATTCTCGGTGTTTGTTGGGTGGAAAAGTTGGGATATTTTTATTTATGTTACTAATTACGCAGTTGAAAATGTAAGTAAATTTATATTAAGTATTTTAAATGTTTCTATTTGTTATGAGGGGTTTAGTTTATTATTAGCGGCACCTCCACCAATTCTTTGTTTTCACGGTATATAATAATAAATATATTTTAATAGCTATCGACCATTAAGGTCTTTCCGCCGAACACACGGTATATATTAAATTTCCTTTTATGTATTTACCACAATATATGTAACAAAAGATGGAGGAAATTAGCATGGAGATGCTGGGAGGCAGTAGGCAGAGGTGAATGGCTAGCGCTGGTTGTCGGGGCAGGTAGTTGATAACGTCGAAATCGCAGATGACGAAGGCCGGTGGCGAAATCGCTGATGGCGGACTCTCGGTGATGGCTGACTCTCTGGTGGAGGCAGCTGGTGTCGGGCTCGCTGTTGGTGAACTTCGGTGTCGAAATGATAGAGTGAATGTGGAATCGTTGATGGAGATAGCCTTCAGGTGAAGACGGCTGGCTGTAGAAGATGCTGTCACAGGTGATGACGGTTTGCTGCTGCCGGAGTCTTGGATTGACTGACTTTTGGTGACGAATTGTCGACTACAAGTAGTTGTGTAAATTTGTAGTGATTGAGTATTGTAATTTTCTTCGATATAAGTCGCTAACCCTCTTCGAGTAGAATTCGGTATACTTTCTACAACCCCTGTTATACTAAAGTAGACGACAATAGTACTATAGTAGAAGACAATTGCTGAAATCTTACTTTTTCCAATGTATACTAACATTCCATATTTTAAAATTAATTTGTAACTTATTTAAACAACACCTTAATAACAAATTATTTTGGACTGCACTATAATTAATAAAAGATACGAATTGTCAATTCCCTCTGAGCACTGTACCTGCGCCTCCACCATTTTTGATACGACTAGACAGGTGCATCCACCAAAACTACTTACATTTCAGACGTTTAATAATCTATTTTTTCAGACATTTATTCGTAAAATATGCTTTTGACGATATTGTTGATTTTATTTCATTCATTCTAATATTATTTATCGAAATATATCTGTAATTGACTTTTATAACGCGAATATTACTATTCAAAATCATAAACTACTCAAATGTTTTAATTATATTTTTCGTGCTTTAATTTAGCGTTATATTATTTAATTTAGCG
>JAODAC010026376.1:0-16545 GCA_027575185.1 Mimaenictus wilsoni
CATGCAAAAAGTTCGGATATCGCGCGTTATTTTCTGAACCGTTGCAGCTATTGATCTCTCGATGCGCTTAAACGACTTTTCGCATGAAAATGAGTAGTATAGGTACATCTAAAAATAATTTTCTTTTATATTTTGGCGAATACATGCATATAGTTCGGATATCGCGCGTTATTTTCTGAACCGTTGCAGCGATCGATCCCTCGATGTGCTTATACGACTTTTTTTCGCGAAAATAAGTCGTTTAAACCCATCTAAAACTGATTTTCTCTTATATATTGGCGAATACATGCAAAAAGTTCGGATATCGCGCGTTATTTTCTGAACCGTTGCAGCGATCAATCTCTCGATGTGCTTATACGACTTGTTTCGCGAAAATAAGTCGATTAAGCACATCTAAACATGATTTTCTCTTATATTTTGGCGAATACATGCAAAAAATTCGGATATCGCTGTGAATGGGAAGCGTTAGAGAGAGAGAGAACAATCGTGGTTCATCAAAAACATATCTTTGATGAACCACGATTGGGCCTGGAAAGATCCACTCCCAGGTATATTGTAATACAAGAGATAGGGAGAATGTCTGTTAAATGGGAGTCGGATAGCAGGGTTGTAAGGTTTGTGGAGAGCACTCTCTCCTCAAACCTTACAAGTAGAATGGAAAGCGGAAGATTGGGGAAGGATATATGGGAATGATGTGCTAGTAGAGGAGTGGGTGGGTGGAGGTTGGAAGGAGTATGAGCATGTTGGTTTGTCGGAATTAGGGGTAGAGGAAATATTGCGGGAAGGGGGACCGTTAGAATGGATGGTGTGTGAAAGGGGTCGAGAGGTGGAAGAACAGGTGCGCCAGGAGAACATAAGTAATAGCTCGTATAACCGGGTACAGGCTAATACAGGTCATCGGACGGAAGCCAAAATATATCACCAAGTAAAGAATGAACGCCAACGACAAACGGGTTATGGTCTGGGCAGGGTGTAGGAGTGGGAGTGACGAACAAGGAAGAAAGGTGTGGATGGGGAACGAATATATGGAATGTGTGTTATGTCGTGGTGGGGTGGATACCTGGGAGCATCTCTGTGTCTACGAAGGGGTGAATGATTTGGGATGTAAGGGAGTAGATGGGAGAGGGAGCGGAGAGTGTCACAATACTGAGGCAAATTGTGAAGGAAAAATGGAAACGGAGGAGAGGGATGGCCAAGTAGGGAGGGCGGGATGAAATACCCCGGATGGCGAAGCATATGTATTTTCCGAAAACCTGAGTATTTTCAAAAATCATTATAGTTGCATATGTACTTTATTTATTTTATTTTGTCTTATTATCATGGATTATATTTTTGTTTTATTTATTTATTTTATGAAGTCAATTGGCGGTAAAATGTAAAATGGTGAATAGCACATTTACTTCGCCTAAGCTTTTCACTCATACTTCTCGCCTTCACACAAACAGAATCATTCAAACAATTTAAACGTTCATCCTTGCATTACCAACAACTATTCAAATTCGCACAACACCTATGAATAAACATATATCACAATTTGCTCACCGCGAATGGATTGTGGCGCAAAACGGTCGATTTTGTCCACTGTACCGTTTGATTCACGTTCGTTTTAGAGCCACAGGTTTTTCATGAGTCTTAAATCTTTAAAATCTTTAAATCTTTAAATTAAATCTTTGAAAGTTTTTGAGCGTAGGTTACTGCGAACATGTCACGTGGTATTTAAGAGTCATTATCATCGATAAGAGAATGAGTGAGGTTATCCCCGATTTTTCTACTGAAAGAGGTTGTGGTTGGTAACTTTTAGTTTTAAGATGCTTCGCAAATAAGTTTCCTCATTGTTTACAAGACCCCTCGTATTACATATGCATTCTACATTTTTGAAATTAAATAGAGAAAACTATATGCACAAGAAAATCAATTTAAAAAATTGTTACACGGGTTTGTAAGTGATATAGGCAGCCATAAATACATTTGGAGGGAACAGAGAGCGAGATACCCAGACGTGCGAGCCGAGATATCACGATGACTTCCGAGAATGCACGACGGCAATTGACAGCAGGAACACCGTTGACATTCACTGGTGTCCTCAAATTCAAACGCAAAGGGCATCCTGGGATAAACACGAGAACCTGTTGAAACGCTATGAGCGAGTGGAACGCGAGGTGTCGCATGGTGGGGGGGATTCTGTTCCCGACTGCGACGCGACAAGGTTGATCTCTAATTCGGCAGATGAATTGTGCTCTGTCTTTGTGTAATTGAGCCCGGGGGTATTTGATCGGGAAGATTGGCAATTCCCTCGCTTATATTGCCGCGAAGTTATTTGTTCGGCTAGTTTTGAATAAAGCCATCTTGTGGTTGAGAAATGTTTTCTTATTGGGCCATTCTATCATCTTATCTCTGACCTAGCGAGTTTGTGCAGGGTTTTACATGATTTATCAACAAATTAAAAATATGCCCGAAACAAAATAATTCTGCAAGCAAGTAGAAGAAAACTGCGCGAAAGTTTTAAAAATGGGTGACATCTGGGTTGCCTATAGTCCGAACATATATGGTTGCAATAGGTCGCAATATTGCCGCCAAACCGTTCATTTACAACATAACCTCACAATCGCACTATAATACAACCCGTCTACATCTTATCAATATTTTGAAATTATTCCAGAGCAATCTATAATGACTCTGGATAAGAAATCTGCAAATCTTCCATGGCGAGTATTAAACTTAAGATTTACTATTTTACTATTTAGGACATTCATTATAGAAACATGTCATTTTTAGGGTTGAGAAATATCGCCCAGATACAATAAATGATTTGGTGTCCCATGAAGATATTTTAAAAACAAGTAATTATTAACATACTCAAAATATCTTGGATCAACTAAATATTTACGTATTTTAGTCTCGAAATTTATTGATGAGGGGCATGTGCCTCACCTACTTTTCTATGGCCCTCCAGGTACGGGTAAAACCAGCACTATTCTGGCCTGTGCCAGAAAATTGTACACCCCTGCCCAATTCCAATCAATGGTAAGTATAGGGAGCTGCATCATTTAAACAATTAATACTTAAGTGTTGGCTGTTTTAGGTACTTGAATTGAATGCATCCGATGATCGCGGCATTGGGATTGTACGTGGTCAGATTCTCACATTCTCCAGCACGAGAACAATGTTCTCAAAAGGTTTTAAACTTATTATTCTGGACGAAGCAGATGCAATGACAACGGATGCTCAAAATGCTCTACGTAGGAGTAAGTGTTACTAAAGATTACATTATTATTGCTTTCGCTGGCTCAAATAATTGATTTATTTGAAAATAATCTTATAAGGCACGTTCGCGCTTTGTCCGACTTGGAATTGAATGAACACTTTTGTTCGGGTTTCACGCTTTTAAGCCTTTTGTCCACAAAAAAAAAAAATCAAAATTTGGTCACAAATAGATTGATGTATATAATACTTGCAAGTCCCTCCAAGTTTTGGCGAAGTCTACAACTGTACATAAAGATACATAACGTGCTATGCGCGCTAAAATATACATAATTAGGCTCTATTGATTTGTGCACGACGCTGAATAATATAGATCATAAAAAACATTGATGAGCGTAGTAGCCCAGGTTCAAATCTTGGTCGTGACAATATCACCTCTACTCGCTCCGGCAACCACATTAACATCTGTAGTTGTCGTTATAGAAGTCTTCTTCACCTTGGGCGAGGCTAGCAACCTACCCAAATGGAATTAATATGCTCATAGTTGCCCAGAAGACAAGGCGGCTGAACGAAGAAGAAGAAGAAGATAAAAACATTGGCTTTTTGCACCAATTGCTCCATTAAACATTATTAATTTCTTTGACACATATTCCATTTTCGCAATACTTATTAAATTTGTCACCGAGGTTCACGTACGAACGTGAGTACTTCACAACTGGTTCAATATTAACAAAACAATCTCTCTGATTACCATGCTTTCATAATAAATGAAAAAAGGATAATATTTATTTCTCAAAATAGTTCGTTTCAGTTGATATAATAATAACCCCATTCATAAATATGCATGCTTTGCAATACTTACCGAGGAAAGAAATATAACGTGATTTATAACGTCAATGAGATATATGATTTGGTGCAGATACTTCTAAAAGCATGTTCATGCAAAAATGTTGCGGTCATAAAATGGGCAAGATTCAATAATAATAACACTGTTTATGTTTTTTTTTTTTGTATAATAAAAAGGAGTGCGTGGGCAAAACTTCAACCCATAACCTTAAGGTTATGGCCGACAACTGAGCCATAAAGCTGATATGGCCTTTTTTGACAAGCTCTTCAACAGCGCAAAAAATCCCATTAACAAAAACTATTTTAATATATGAAGTACACGTGCAAAAATTTCATTCAAATCCAAGTCGAATAATGCGTGAACGTCCGTTAATTAATAGTTATACTAGTCAAGAATATCCCCTCAAAGTTTCAAGCCCAACATCGTTTTTCAATTTTGTGTAAAAGATTGAACTGAATCGTTTCACAATGGTCAATTTCGGGTCAAAACCCCGATATAAATCTATAATTCGAATTTTAAGCATTTCTTTAAGATTTTCTGTAATCTTTCTATTGTAAATATATTATTGTAGTGAATCTTATTTAATTTTGGTGATTTCGTCTTTTTTCGCTTTTTTTCCCTTTATTTGCTGTAAATATACATTATTTTATAAATTTTTCTCGAGGATACCATACACGTCATTGTTTGTTGGGGGAGGGGGACTCCTTTATGCGGTGTTACCTTTTTATGGAGTATAAACGTCACCCTTGAAAATTCTGGTTAATTTTTATTGACGTATTTGAATTTGGCTACAAAAAATGCACAAGAATATGTTCTTCCAGATGATGAATTTTTTTTATGACTGTACACATAATTGTTTGTTGGAGGGGGGGGGTCATATATATGGCGTTATAGCTCATCACCTATGAAGTGAATACGTCCCCCTGAAATTTTATGTTCAGTTATTCAGTGAACATTTTCATTTTGGTCTCAAATTATTCTCAGAAATATGTACTTCCAGATGATAGTACATACTTGATTATTTGTTTGGGGGGAGTATTTGTTTTATGCGATTATACGCTCCCCTGTAATATAATGGTGTGTGTTTCTCAGATTTTGTTCAATTAGCCGTATTCCCCAAAAGTGAATTCTATTATTTGTTTACTATGTCTTAAATATTGGGAGAATACGTTCCTAATACGGCTAATTGAGTAAAATCTGAGAAATACTAAACATAATATTTCAAGTGGGCGTATAATATCGCATAAATGGGCTTCCCCCAAATAAATATTTAAGTAGTATCACCTGAATGTATCTGAATGTGATAAATATGAGACCAAAATGAAAATGCTTACTAAAAACTGATCATAATATTTCAAGGGGACGCATAAATTTTATAGGTGATGACCTATAACGTCACATATTTGCCCCCTCCCCCTAACTTACAATTATGTGTACAGTATCATTTGAAGTTCAAATTCCTCATTAAAAAATAACCTGAATTTTCCGGAGTGACATTTTTACTCCATAAGAGATAATGTAAATGTAGCACCGTAGAAAGGAGTCCACACCCCAAGCAATCAATGAAGTATATTCTCTCATCTTTAAGAGCATATTTTTGTGAATAATTTAAGACTAAAATTCAATTCCTCGAATAAACTATATAAAATAATGTATATTCATAGCAAATTATGGGGTCATCCCTCAAGAAAAAAAGGCAAAATCACCAAAATTAAATAAAATACACCACAATAATATTTTACAATAGATAGATAACAGAAAATCCTAAAGAAATGCTTAAAATTCGAATTATAGATATAATTCGCGGTTTTGATTCGAAATTGGCCATTGTGCGTTTTGCCTGAATGTCTTCATTTTATAGATAATTAAATGACTACATGATCTCAATTGTTTTTTTGGAAAAAAAATGTGTATTTGCATTTTTTTCTTATATTTAAGATTAATTTCTATACGAAAAATACACTTTAAATTCAAAACTTTACAAATAAATGCATTTTTTTTCTTGGAAATATACGACTTTTTAACATCTTTTTGCGGAAAGCAACACAAAAAACGAGGCGATATAAACAGGACATCGGTTTTTCATTTTAATATCGATTTTATAACGTGAAAGAATTGCATTTTTCAATTTTGAATGAAATTGTTATCAAAAATTTTATGGCACCTAGGAAAAATCGTGATAATCATGTATTTCCGACCTGGTAAATGAGGTTCCATCCTTAAATTGGTTTGCTCCGAAAATTATATTCTATTTCTAAACAATTTCTATTAATTTATATCAAATCAATAATCAATAAAACATTTCAGTCATCGAGAAGTACACCAACAACGTACGTTTTTGCATTATCTGCAATTATCTCAGCAAAATTAATCCAGCCCTTCAATCTAGATGTACACGATTCCGGTTTGGACCTTTAGATGCTCAGCAAATAATGCCACGCTTGGAACATATAATTGAACAGGAAAAGTTTGTGAAACTTCAATCTGTTGGTATTATTATGTATAATAATGTGTAATCTTTTGTAGATTGGATGTGACTGAAGATGGTAAAAGTGCATTGTTGCGCTTAGCTCACGGTGACATGCGAAAAGTGCTTAACGTCCTGCAGAGCACATGGTTGGCGTATAAGAAAGTCACCGAAGATTATGTCTATACGTGTGTTGGTCATCCATTGCGGACGGATATTGAACACATCATTGGTTGGTTGCTTAATGATAGCATCTTGGAGAATTATAGAAGTGAGTAAATTTACATTATATCATGTCGCCATGGTTGTTTTATACGTCTCACAATCTGTTAGTGCGGTAAATAAATCTTCGATATACATCACGTGAAGCAAAACCGCGTAAATCCTACTTACAATTCAATGGAAATAATTATAATGAACCCAAATTATTTAAGTTCCTACACATATTTAAATTTCGCTAAACTTTTTTTTTTATATTTTGTCAAATATGATGAGACGGCTATAAAGTATAAATGGATATAAAGTAAGTTTAATGAACTTCTGCTCAAATAATGCATCAACTATATCCGGTAAAGTAAACTTAATTGCACGACTAACAAGGGAGGGTCAGGTCGTGTTCTATAATAGAAGAGTTCCACAAACATATAGGATGGAAACAACATTGACAACCGTGTTCCGTCATTCGAATAAATCCAATTAGAAAAGCCAAATAAAATACTAACAATCACTGAAAACAACAAGAGGAAACAGGAAAATATACATAAAACCATTTTAAATGGGTGAACAGAAACACAAATAAATGTATTGTTAAGAAAATTTTCAAAACACATTAACTTCAGCGAGCTAAAGTAAGAAAAATCAATGATTAACAAAGTCTGCGTACATATTTTGAAGAAATGAATGTAACAAACAATGCAGTAGGTTAGGGCAGAAATATATACCAAGTTACAACACTCAGAAACCACCAAAATACGTCAGAGAAGCCAAAACAAACAAAAAAAGTCCAATGAGGAATCTTCCAGGTGCATGAATGATTTGAAATTTGGTGTATCAATGAGATATGGCTAATTATATAAACCAGGAAATATTCAAGAATATAACTACATTAGAAATAGGTTTGTCGAAAATTTTATGGAAATCACATAGGATCATTTTTATTGCATCTTCAAAAACAAAATATGATAAACTGGAAATTATGCGCACCTATTGATCGTTATGTTAAATATTCATTGATTATTAATAATTATCGGATACTAATTGAATCCTATAATTTTCAGAAATTACTGAACTGAAAACCATTAAAGGATATGCTTTAGCGGATATTCTTACAGAGGTACACGCTTTCATTCATCGAGGTAAGCCTAAATTATGTTTTGCTTTTGTATTATGATTTTACTTATGTTCTTATTTTCGTTAACAGTTGAGATACCAACGTCAAACCTTATCAAGCTGGTCGAGCAAATGGAAGCAATTGAATACCATCTCTCTATCGGCAACAGCGAAAACATTCAACTTACTGCACTCATCTCAGCATTTTACCAAGCCAGAGACATTCACATTGATTAATCTGCAACTTTCTTCTTTTAATGGTTGTCATGTTTGATAATTTATATAAACACATTACTTGATTTCATTATATGTTCCTCGTATTCGCAGTCATAATTGTAGTTTTTCTTCTTCTGTATAGTTATTTTTGCCTGTTCCACTTCAGTTTTAATCGGCCTTGGATGATCTTCTTGCAGGCCTTTCTAGAGACCTTCCTTTTGATGTCTCATTTCTGGCAATCTTTACCAGCCTATTATTCTCCATGCAATTTATATGTTCACTGCGTTCTGTCCTTCACCGTTGTATTCATTTGTCGATGGCTTCTACATGGGATCCAGTAAATTCACCGCTGGGAAAAATCACCGCGCATTTGATAACTACGTATTGGTCTCGCGCTCCTCTCCTTCACCGCATGGAGGCAGTGCGCCTTTAACAAATTTTATTCAGTAATAAATGCATTGCGTGCACTCCAAGATATAAAATCAAAATATAAAGACTGAGGCATTCATGTCTAATGACACCTGTCAAGAGTTGATCATGGCAGTATCGAGAGAGATCAGTTTAGCAGCAGCTCAGAAATTACCCCGACCAAAGATTATTAAAAGAACAATACAAAATATTCGAAGAAGAAAAGTAGGACCCATTCTACCACAACATCGAAATTCCAAAAGAGTTATAATGACTCTTCGCGGTGAGTCATTCATTTTATTCGAAGGCGGACGAGAAGATAAGCGACTTACCATTTTCGGAACAATTGAAAATTTGTCGGGGCTTGCGCAGAGTGAACATTGGCAGGCTGATTGATCGTTCAAAACAACACTGTTATTGTTCTACCAATGGTTTACGATACATGGACAAGCGCAGAATTTGTCGTTGCCACTAATATACGCACTACTGCCTGATAAAAGAGAGACTGCATACGCAAGATTGTTTGAAGCTCTCCTGAGAATAAACACTAAGTTGGCACCCATCTCGATAATAACTGATTTGAGAAGGCATTAAGGCATTAATAAGTTGGGCTAAAAATGAAATATGAAACCGTCGTAGAATTTGCTCTTCGAATGAAAATGCAGTGTGCCATCGCATTTGTGCCTACGGATTAAGTTACCAAAACATTTGAAGACCTATGCGATTCGGATATGTTTTCGCCCGAAGCCCAGGACATACTTGATTACTTTGAAGATACTTGGATCGGTCGTTTCCAGAGGAAAGGAGCTAGAAGGCAACCACAATTCCCTATTGAATCTTGGAACATGCACGAGACTGTACAAAGTTTGAACGAATTAATGTTTGAACACTATTTAAGTGGTTAACCTGTTTTACTGTTTTACTTTATTTTCCTGTCTCTACATTTTCAATTTTTTATTTTATTTTTAAGTATCTTTTATAACAGACAATTCAGTCATTCATTCGCATTCGTAAAGACAAGAATGTAAACATGTATTCTTAAATTTCACGCTTGCCTTTGATCTGATATTGATCTGATACTAACTCGTCGTAAGAGTGAGCGGCTATGTTTATTTAGCGGTGAGTTTACAAGCGGAGATTTTACTAGCGGTGATTTTACCAGCGGTGAATTTACCACGGTGATTTTACTGTCATTTCTCACCCTCTTACCTACCATAGGCATTAAGTTCCACAAATACATATTATATTATATATACCAAATACATATCTATCTATATACTGAACTATTTTAATATATGCTTTTATTTTGATAAAAACAAAGCCTTTAAAATAGTTTGTATTACCCAATTTTCCAACTCCGTTCCCATACAAGTTGCGGCACTATAGATTTGTAGGCACTCAAGCCCCTGAGATTTATTTTCATTTACGAGTACTCTCACTATTTATCTATTTTGCATCTGTTTTCTATCATGATTCAAATGTAACTTTAGCTCATCCTGTGCCCATCCATGCTAAATCCAAAATCGTGTACCTTGTCAAATCCATCATTCTGTATGGCTTTCTAATGTCCCTTGCATCGGTCGCAAGATCTCCCCCTTGCAAGACATTCCGATTGACTTTTCCCTCCATTTCTAGGGACATTATGTTCCACCTTCTCGGAGGCAGCCTCACCCTTCCAAGATGACTGAATCCTCTGACACACCCGGCTAGATCATCTTCCACGAGCATCTTCTAACTTTTAAACTTGTCTTCATCGGGACACTCCATCACTGACCTTCTACGGGACAACAACTTACCAACACTCGCGCTCTGCTCTTGTATCTGCATAAATAACTTGTATTTATAAATAAAACGGACTTGTGATATTAAAACGCGTTATCATTTATCTAACAGCGATAATAACCAGCCCACAGGTTCCTTTTCAACTGGATCCTACATGACCGAACCTTCCTTAGAGACTACTTACTGCATGTATTCTATCACCACCAGATTTTTTCTTTCCCTTTCTTCCGACCCAGCCTCTCATAATGTGGCACTGTGTCTCCTCTTCTAATGAATGGCATTTCCAGTGCCATTATATCTTTTAGGACCCATTAAGTGATTAGGTGAAGTTTGGTGGTTAAGTTATGCTAGCTTTGCTTGACTTTGAATTGATGGACAGTTTAATATATGGGGAGTTACCCAGAATTTATTATGATGAGGATCAAATAATTCAGTACTCAAGGTGCTGACGCTAGTCGAGGATTCTTAGATATCGACCTCTTCCAATTCCGTATGAATTATTATTATTATTTTTTTAATTTTACCGAGCATCGACTGCTATGGTCATTAGCTCTATTCAATTCTTTTTCAATATAATTAGTCATATTAGAGGCTAACACTATTGATAAGAAGAAGAATTCACTTTAATATGCATCCCCACCGAGAATCGAACCCGGGACCTCATGGACAGTGGTCATCGAACATACCACTGCGCCACTTAGCTGGACGTATGAATTAATTCTTGAGAATGTTTAATCCACCTGTGAAGTGGGTCTCTTAATTTTCAACATTTTTAAATATTTTTCTAGGATATTTTATTTCCAAAATTATTTTTTATCATTTATATGTAAAAACTAAGAACAAAATAATATTTATACAGACTCAGATAAATCTTTCCACCTAGTATCATTTATAGAATTGAGGGGCCTTTCTAATACTTCTAATTTCAATCTTACACTCTCATGTATGGGGGAGAATGAAACAGAAATGTTGCGAAATGTTATCCTCTGGAAGGAAAACTGAATAATAGCAGTGAGAAAATGGGACGTGTGTGTGTAAAGACTATTTTAATGTGGGAGTGCGAGCCAACCTGGTTGCTGAAGGACCTGATGGGGTTAGATAGAATTCGCATAGGCTCAGTAACAAAAGGGCGGTATTTGCGAGAGTGGCGAGGCATGAAGAGAGATTGATACGAATGGGAAATGAAAGGTTCGTTAAGAATGTGTGGGAGAGGTGCTTGAGGAGGGCCCTTCTGATTTGGCACTTATAACACCACATTTCAGAGGATCCAGGTGATTGGGCGAAGACCAAGGTACGTTGTGGACAAGAACAGGAGCGAGAAAATGATTTTTGCAAGGGCAAAATGTGGGTCGGACTTGCGACGTCTTAAGGATCTTACAAGAGCGAGGTGTGGGTCAGAGGAGAGAGGACTTTAAGTACTCAAGATGTGTGTTATGTGGGAGGGGCGTAGATAACTGGGAGCACCTGACAGGGAAGTGTGACGGGGAGAAGAATTAGTTGGCTTTGTGGCTGGTTAGAAGGAGTGTTAGAAGGAGGAAGAGAGAGATTGTTTTGGTTCATTGTTTTTTTTTTTAATTTTTGTTATATATTATAGTATACATTATAGTATCTACATCCTTAAACATCTACATCTTATATTATAATATCTACAACCTTGTCAGTATTCCGTTTCACATCTTGGTCCTTTGAGCACCACTGACTCATTATCGCTATTTCATGTTATTATCGCTACGACTATACACATTTTCAATAATCAGTAATACATATCTCTTAATCTATTTTCCAATACTAATCCTACTTGTATCTGCAATATGCATCAACATCAAGATCGATGATGGTCTTCTTTGTGAAGGTGAGCATGTTCGCCTAGGTCTCAACGGGATTGCAAGGGGTGCAGTAGGCTAGTCAAAAAATAGCGAAACCCGAGACTCCGGGTTTTCGGGTTTTGTCAATCTTAAAAACAAAAAATAGAAACAAAAATTTGGAAAAAAGATAAATTCAATTACCAGTATTCTGAAAGAGAAAGGCTATTCTCATTTATCCAAATATGCATGCATACTATATGCATATGCATACTACAAATAAACAGATTAAAACACGAGCTGATGTATGCTTATGGACCGCAATTGCGGGAGCGATTAATCGCTGTTGTTTTAGTGTCAAGTATCAAAAAGCTCTCGCACACTCGCGTTGATTTCGGTTTTGAAAACAGAACCTTCAGAACCAAGCAATAGTTGGGCGCAGTCGCGTCGATTTCGGTTCAAGAAACTGAACATTAAGCATCAACAGGAAGTGGGCATTATCAACTTGGGATTAACGCCGTTGTGTCAAAAAACAATTCTTCTTCTATAATGTGTCGGAAATTTGAAAATTTGTTGGACGTAAAGTAAATGGCGGTATGTGGACGAATCAGTAAACATTCAGAATCTTTGATAAGGGGCTATCTTGCGATTACGCTATTGTATTAACTAACTTTTCTACTATAATGGATGTTAATATAAGAATTTGTTGAAATTGACAAATGTCGGAAATTTGAAAATTTGTTGGACTTAAAGTAAATGGCGTTCTTTGATAAGGGGTTATCTTATAATAGACCGACGATATCAACTTGGGATTAACACCTTTGTTTTAACAACTCTTCTTCTATAATGTGTATAAATATAAGAATATACTGATATTTTAAAATTTGTTGGACTTAAAGTAATTGTATAAGTGGTATGTGGACGAATCAGTTCAGAATCTTTGATAAGGAATTATCAACTTGCGATTGACGCCATTGCATTAACCAACTCTTCTTCTATAATGTGTGTAAATATAAGAATAGCCCGTCATTTTCAACTGTGCAGGTCATATTGAACATTATCCTAAAGTATTCATGAAGTATTAACTTTACCTGTTTTATAAATAAAATTGGTTTCGGTGTCCATTGTCATCTTTTCTTAATAAGCATTAATCTGATAAACCAGATAGTTATCTCCTAATCTGTTTCCCATACTAATGTTACTCGTTCCTGCAATTACACCAAGGTCAATGATTTTCTTCTGCAGTAATACAGGGGTGAACAATTCACAGCACTCCGAAGATATAAGATATAATCCCCTAAAGTACTCCTAAAGAGGATGAATAGACATCGTAAGATTGTTCACCCCTGTTCTAAAGGTAATCAAGGATATAATAAATATTATATTCACAATGAATCATTAAAAATCAAAATGGTCGCAGTGTTTCACACTAGAAGAATTCAGTGAAACTTTGCTCGTGAACGCAGATTGTTTGCCAAGCCTCAGGATCATATTACAATGTTTCTCGATCGCAATAATATATTAGCGTACAAACTTACTAAAATAATTTATTGGTCAGGTACAAATTCGCAACGAAACACAATAATTACCCGGACATTTTACATATTGTTGTTGATTTTCATTTTTGGCAATTTGAACTATCTCATTTATATCCGCTGTAGGTTCTTCGAAATATTATATTTCTTATAAATATTCGAAATATATCTCCCTAGATATATTATGAGTAATTCTTTGTGCTTTTATTTGATTGTTTTAGTTATTTCGGATGGTTGGAATTTTACGAAGATTGCCACGAATTTATCATGGCTTTTAACGTTGGTCTTTGGTGCATACTTCGCAATTTGTCTAAAGAAGGCCAAAGCGGTTGGGGAATATATTTGGGATTTGGCCGAGGCCAATCCAAATATGGCAATTTTAAATACTGACTTTACTGATGTAATAAACTTTCATAACTTTGTCCTCAAAGCAATATTAATTTGTGGTAATCTAGTTGCTGTAGCCGCTTATATTATTTATGAAGTGCAATATTGTGAGAAAAATGATTATACATGCGGTGTTATATTTCCAAGCGTAAGTAAAATCATGAAAATAAACTTTGTTCTAACATATTGCTTAATCGACATGCCCATTCTTGCAAAATAATTCATAACTTTAAAACCGTTTTATGGAAAACTTGAATATTTTGCACGTTCAATTCTTATGATTACCGTATCTTTGGGCTTCATATGATATGCCAAAACACACTGCATTTAATGGAGAATCAACTGCACGATTCTACGATGAGTATATTAGAAATTATTTCAAAACAAGATTTGATTTTCACATTTTATTTCCGCAATTTGGCCGCTACCTGGTATTATCGAGCTTGAGTTCTTTTAATATGTATGTTTTAATCAAAAATTCATTAATATTACTGCCAAACTTCTAGTTGTCAAATTGCTGACATTTCTTTTGCTATGTTTATTAATAATATTGTCTTTTAGTACTTTTTCATTCCTCTACATATCCGTCCTCTTCGGGAAATCTACAACTTCTTTTTCTTATTGGTGGGAAACTACCTCTCGCTATGCATCTTGATATGTTGCAGTTATTTATATTTTGTTATGAACTATGCTACAAAGGGATTACTATTGTTTAAAACTGTTTTAAGGGAAGCCCAGCAAAGCGAAGATAAACATATCCGACGTCACAAACTTATACAAACTTATGAGATACAACGTATTTCGCAAGAGTTTGTGTTAATTCTATAGTTACAATACACTTGTTTTAATTGATTACTTTAAGAATTTGGAACGGGGTTGTTGATATTTTTAAATGGCCAATTATGGTTCAATATTTAATTACCGGATTTGAATGTGCTTTAATTCTAATCTCCAACATGATGGTGCGATGTTATACGCCTTTTTACTGTTTTTATTCTAATTACTACAATTACTATTTCTAGGAGTTTAACTTGCTGTCAGTGCTCAATTTGGGAACGTACATTGGTGGTACATGCCTATGTGGATTCCTCGGTGAACGAATGATGGATTTAGTAAGATAATATAATTTCGACTGATGTATTTGTATTGCTTATTCTTTAGGGTGAACAATTTCGATATGAAACGTTTTATGCTTGCGCCTGGGATGGTGATATTGAAAGTTTGAAGTTTTTACTTTTTATGAATTTGAATCTTCGAACATCATTGGTTATCCCACTTGGAAACTACGCCGTCTACACTAATGAAATGGTTCTGAACATTTTTCAATGGTCATATTCAGTGGTTATGCTGTATGTAAAATTGTATGGTTATCAGTGGAGATAAATGAGATACGATACAGTTTTGCAGGTAGTAAAAAATCTCAGAATAATTTTAATTAGGAATTTCCAAAAGAAAAAAATATAGACTCTGGTCAAATAGAAACAACATATTCAAAAGAGAAGAACTCAATTTTTTTAATGGAAATTTCTAATTTTTTTCAGTGACAGTAGTCATCGACCATACCACTGCGCCACTTGGCTGGATACATCATCATCTACCTCTAGCTATCATTTACCTCAAGCTACGTTGCACTTTGGTTGCTTGCGTGAATGATGCAATTGTATTAAGAATAACAAATAAATTAATAGATTTATTATCACCCAAAGTAATAGTAGAAATAAGTAACACAATAGAAAGGCGAAGGGAACAGGGAACAGCAATGGTGTGCGTTCGAAAGCGGAAAACTAAGTTCCCGAGGTAAAGAAAGATAAATTTCTCAAGGGTGCATTAGCGAAAGAACGATAGTATAAGTAAAATAGAGGAAGAGCGCTAGGAATGTATGCAAGGAGTAGAAACAGATGTGTAGGTTTGGAAGATTTGCTGAGTTGAAATTAAGAGAATAGGCAGTGGAAAGAAACCTTGAATAAATATAAAAACCAATGCAAGCTAATGGGTGGCTGTGACCGCCACAACATTAACAGATTTAAAGTCATTTTCAATTGGTAATTCATCAGAAATCTGGGAACACAATTGTGATTTACATTATATCTAGACTCCTATTTATAGCGTCAGTGTTTGGTGTTCAGAAATAAGACACAAGTATACAGGGTCGGCGGAAACGGGCATGCAACGCATGCGGGGAATGCGGCCGCTCTGCCGAAGTGGGCGCCACCACGAGATTTCGATACATACCATAATTTTATTAAAATATAGAGTTTATAGAATACTTAATAAATTATCGTAAATAATCTAACTTAACCATGAATACGCAGACTTAAAATACAAATTTTGCGTGTAATATGATATCAGTAGATACCACACATATTTTCACGTTTGAAAGATCCGCCGAAGTAACATGTTGAATTACGCACTTTTTGCGCCTATAAGCTGTTTTGCAGATTACGTTCAGAATACAGCCGTCTTTTTAGAAATGACGTATTTGCATAGTTGATTCTTATTGTCACGAATGTGAAATGCTGATTAAGAAATTCATATTAAATAACAGGAAAACCACTTCTGGAAAGTTTAGTC
>JAODAC010026387.1:0-16540 GCA_027575185.1 Mimaenictus wilsoni
TAGTACTGGTCGGACTGTTCGGTAATAATCAGTTCGCTGTTCGTCACCACGCTGCCCAAATCGCCATCGATCGATCATATCGATGAATTATTTAGTACATAATATTTATTCCAATGTCGTTGCGACGGGTGTGAGGTCATAGTTTCAGCGAAAAAATGCGCTTGGCGCGTGCGAGGACAAGACGAGTGAGGCAACGAAGTGGATTCACGCTGCCTAAATTATCATTAATTATTGTTTAATGACACACCGACATGGCTGGCAAAGTTGGCGCGTGAATCTTGCCGCCCTCAGTCACTACTGGCGTTCGGTTGGTTCGGGCGGCATCCGTGTAGGGAAATGTGGTCCCATCGGTGGTGTTGGTCTTCTCAGCTGATTGTGATTAAATGCATAAATGTCTTTCGCATGTAAATTTACATTCTGCCGTTGCGCATTCCAAAGTTTTAATGGTTCTGTAAGAATGGTTTAATTTACGGCCATTCTTGGTTTTATTAAATCTGGTACATACAGGGTAACCAACAAAGCACATACTTCATTCAGAGTCAGTGGTGTAACTTCTTTTATACCAAACATCCCTTTTTTCCAACTGATATTAATTCTTCTACCATGATACAGACCACCTAATCTTCATTTTACTCAAATTTCTTCCATTTTTTATAATTAGGGAATGCTATAATTATAATTGGTATCATTAATTTGTTTAATTCGAAAACTCCAGTGATTTGAGGTATTCTTCCTGTTGCAAGTTTGTTTCCATCATATTCTGAGTCTTGTGACGGACGTATTTCCCTTTTCTTTCTTGCACGAGCTATCTTGCACTTTTCAACGTTATTTCTGTGACATATTCGTAAATTTATATAACAATGGTAAAAAGTAACCTTGAGTTTTACAAAGTAAAGGTTGGTTATTTCTTTGCCAAGTAAATATTGATAATTTCCATAGCTACGACACTGTATAATAATCTCACTTTCCCTCGCAGTTATTCGGTAACCACGTTTAATTTAGACGTAAATTAATAGCGTTCCCAGAAAATTTTATAAAGCACGGAAAGAAGTGAGACCCATTTCACCACAGTATATCAAAGTTTCCAGATATATCATCCACAAAAGATTCATCACTCATCAATTATGCGTGCAGGTCCTTTTATCAGCATTTGTTTAGCGCGTTTGAGCACATCCGGTGCGATGGTTTAGGAAAAGTGTGAAGGTGGGCGCCGGAAGGTCCCGCCGCCGGCACCGGTTGTGAAGTCCATCGCTGCGGACTTCCGCTTTTCATGAGGGGTTAAATCCGATCCCATCACGATCGGTCGACTGCATTGTTTCATGCTGATAAGTTGATTACGCGTGCGGCGATACGGGAAATACTGATTAAGAGGGGTCGGTTTGGCACTACCAAAGTGAGGACACCGCCTCCGGATGACACATACGGT
Organism: Mimaenictus wilsoni; assembly: GCA_027575185.1. Taxonomy (NCBI): domain Eukaryota; kingdom Metazoa; phylum Arthropoda; class Insecta; order Coleoptera; family Staphylinidae; genus Mimaenictus; species Mimaenictus wilsoni. The sequence goes on from JAODAC010026387.1 coordinate 1,427, forward strand.
GGCCCAGATCTTCCCCCTTTCCCACATCGCGTCCGTAAAGATTAGGGTTTTAGCTTTAATAAAGGCGTAAAGGGATCGACATAAAAACGTGTATTTCTTTACCACCGGCGGACGTGATATCCTTTCGGACGTGCTCACACTTCCGGGAGTTTATGCGAATTTTATCGTCCATGTGTTTGGGGTTATGGCCGAAACGAGGCCATCGTTGGTTACTTTGGTTACCATAACTGTGCAACCGCTCCAAATCGATGCCAGCGTTTAATTGAAAATTTTCTGTCAACAAAGCCGAAGATTTTTTCGCCGTAACTCTCACTTAGGAAATTTGGAGATTACCATAATCCAATTAAATTACCGGGCCTCGTGTTGAGCATCGGCTTTGTTCAAGGAGAAGATTTTGTACACTTCAGCTTAGGCTTTATTTCATTTACGGTTTGCATATACCTCGAGCACAATTAATTTACAAATTTTTGCTTCCTTTTTCGAGGAGCTTTTTGGTGATGGCTCTTAGGGGCGGGAGGTTTGCAGGGCGAAGGCATTACCGTAGCGGCAGATTTCCATTAAAATTTTAATAATGCGCACGTCGACTAAGAAAACGAGGGTTTAAATTATCAAAATTGCCTTAGTGGTTTAGTAGACGCTGCTTTAAGTTCGTTCGCGCGCAAATGTACACCGAATTTGCCTTCGTGTTTCTTTTTATCCCGCTTTCGGTCCTTTCCTATGTGCTCCGGCCGAAAATTACCAGTCGGTCTTATTTCGCATACATTCCGCTGTGTGTGTATTAACGTGTTCGAGTTTTTATGCACGCACAGATTGAAACACATAATAAACAGGACCGAAATCTTCAAGCTCCGTCCCCGTTTCCTAATTACACCGAAGCGTTCGGTTGCCAACTAAAAATAAACAAAAGCCGGCAACCATCTGCGTGAATAACATGCCGAAACGTGTGAATGAAAAGTCCGTTGACAGTGTCCGATTCGAATAATTAATTAGTTGAAGAGCTTTTCTAAAAACAGCCTTCAGAATGACATTAATTTTCAAAACCAAAACCCCGATTTCCGCTTCATGATGTTTAAATTTACATATTTGTGAGTTTGAAGTTAGCCCAATTGAAAATTTTTACTAATACTGTGGTCGGCAAACTTTTGAGTCGGAAGAGCCAAACATTTGAATTGACGAAGCTTCTCTAATAGGTCACTAATGTCCTCCTCCCCCTCTACCGTTTGAGATGAGTCATAATCACGCAATTTTTTAATTTATCCCTAATTAGGCGTGTGAAAAATATATCGATATTGAGAATTTTCCTCTTTTTTTAACTTGCTGCCGTTAACCCACGATTATTAGAAGATCGACGAGTACGCTTTTGACCACACAAGTGATGAATTATTTGGTACTTAGTTTACAATGGAATTTTCATCATGTACTTCCATTTTATTATTGATAAATTCTTGTAACGTTCCAAAAAAATTAATAGTAAAGGTGTGAGCATTTTGCAGTAGCTTACCTAATAGCCGCCGACGTTTATGATTGTGTTCACTAAACTCTTGCGTTTCATTTATTTGAGTAAGGTCGTTCTTACGATGTTTTCGTCGTGTGTTTGGTATGATCACTGCGCATGCGCGACTCAAATGCGCTCGAAAAATTTGAAATTTAAAAAAGGGTTAAATAAAAAGAACAATAATAAAAACAACATTTTTTTTATGTTCTCTCTTATGTTCATCTCTTAAACACATATTAAAGAGAGAAAACTTAATCTTCAACTAACAACTCCACAATAGTGCAAATACCTAGTACCCACGAACTGGAATTGAAATTTGGTAAATTATGGCGCACTTCCAATGAAGTTAAGCATTTTTCAATTGTTTTAACTTCGCACGAATGCGAGGAGCTAATATTTGCTTGGAAAATTATGTTTATCCCTAGTGTTGAAAATTTCAAGATCATAGCATAAACTAGTTTCAAGTTTCGTTTCAGTTTTCGCTTCGGCATTGAAATACACGTCTATTTTTAGGAAGGTTCAATAAATGTCGTTTTGTTTTTGCATTGAACAATCAATAACCTCTCCCGCTTCCGAATGGGTCGAAATGCAGTGCGTTTGATTTCGCATTGTATTTATCGTTCCTCCAACTTGTTCGTCGTTTGTTTGCGCTCATAATTCGCAAACGGTTGCCAGTAAATCACAAAAATCACTTTGTTAAGTTAATAAAACGTCCGGCTGCGCACACACGCGCTTTTCCAGCGTGCTTCTGCCGTACCCACCACTCAACAGTTCCTTCGCCAAAGTAAACACACACTATATATCCACTATCCATCCACATTCATATGTATCCCTTCATCCTCTAAACTCTGCAGTTTGGTAACATAAAGTGGCGCAGTAGCACTGGCAGTGCTGAAAACTAGGTAGGAATAACATATTTCCACATTCTACATTTCCTGCGCATATAATATATTCGGGCATTTGTATGACTTCTTCTTCTCCTGCTGATGCTGGGGTTTATGGGTACAAACGATAACTCAGAGCTCGATCTCAATTCGTTTGACCGTAACTAAGTGGGCTCGCAAATATGATGCGAAATCTTACTATGTAAATGGATAGTTTGTACGCGCTCGTATGACTCGCAGGACCCTGCAGGCTATACGAATGCGAATTCGAGTTGAAACTGTTTAAATCGGCGAAAATCCACTCAACATATCCACACCCCTTGCTGCAACTACAACAAAATTTCCTCCTGCCCAATTTCATCCGACCCACAATTTCAGCAGAAAGTAATTAACAAGTAACATTATTTCATTAAAGTGATACAATTCGGAGCCACAAATGCATTTCGTTTTTATCGAGTTAACTTCGGGCATTTAAGCGCCTAGGGTTACCAACTATCGATATAAATTCCTATTAACCTAAGTTGAGTGTGAAAGTTGTTAGCCGTGTTTATATAAATTTTTCCAACTTTACAAGTTTCCAGCCTCTAGCGTTGTCGTTGCGGCGGTAGTCGAAGTTTTTCGCTCCAACTTTAATACGTATTAAAGCGATAACTTTTATACGATCGTCGCCCATTTGTCGGCCATCTTGCAGTGCAATAGCGCCTAAATAAGGTTATCTTCTAACGATATGCTGCGTTTTGTAGCGCTTTTACTCCAACCGGTGCGCCATGACAAAGGGAAAGACCCGCTGCGAAGTTCCTGTCGGATAGAAGAAGACAGCCGGCGGAGAATACAATATTCATTCCGAAACTTTTGTATGATTCTTATTGCGCGTTGAATTTTTCAACTGTTTCGCAATTTCATGGAACAACTGCTCGCGCCAGTGCGTTGTGGGACAAACAAAAACAATAACTCATGCGCCGCGGCATCGAGCATCACACGGAAAGACATAAAATCTCCTTCGCTTCTCTACGCTATGACTGTCTTTCTGCGCGTGTATATATGAATGTACGTGTGGCTTTATGCCGACTTTACATATTTGCTATCCACCCACAACACGACGTAATCCTGCGAGGGCCAACACAATGAAGGCGCTGTGCAACAATGCAAGAGTGAAGATGAAGAGACCGAGGGTACAAAGTCGAGTATGTACTCGCAATGTTCCTTGCGTTAATGGTCGTGTAGGAAAAGAGCATAATTTTATGATCCTAGCTGCAATCCTTGGGATGAGGTTTGCGCTTTTCTTTGCACTGCAGGCAGAGACGTGCGGAGATTAACATTTTCTCGCCGATGCAGTGCTGCGGTCTCACCGAGTATTGTGTGTGAGGAGTCGGCGGAATTTTTACGTGCTGCAGCCCAGCATCGTTGTGCCCCGCCATGGCTGCAATGAATCTTGAAAGATTGCACAGTTTATTACCCGATTCGTCAGGTGTGCGTCATCGCCAACCGCCTACACGCCGCACACTTATCACTTATCTTGTTTGGCACATCAGCGTGTACCTCTGTAGCTGGACGAGGTTTCACAAGCGAGAAAACACAATGAAAATCCAAACATTTAGACGTTTTCATATTTCTGCTAGTTTATATTTCATCAGGCTTTGTCTAAAAATTTATTAGTTGTGGAATTACCCCGTCTTTTGTTATTTTTGGGAACAATGAAGGTGTTTTTAAATTTGCATTAAATTGGTCAGAATTTCAATTGCTAATTGTAAGTTTTAAATTGGAATAAAATGAACATTTGTTCATTCCAATTATTCCTATTCAGAGTCATCCTCCTATTCATCCTCTTTAAATTAGGAACTATTTTTTCGTTTACGAGCGTTATAAAGTTTATTATCATATTTTTTACATGTTGTTGCATATCCACATGATGTACTTATCAGTTATCTTGACTAGGTGATTTAACACTCAAAAAATAAAAGGTTAGTAATGGCGCAATAAATGCTTAATTTTGGGATGCCTAATTCCACCTAGCTCAGACAGTTGAACTTGGTCATATCAAGATGAGAAATAATCTTTGATAGGTAATTAAACATGTTAAATCCCAAATTACATTAATTTCAAGAAAAAAAGATCTTCGGTTGGATTTGAACCAACAACCTCTGCATCTCCTGCGCGGCGCGTTATCATTCATGGGCCACGTGTCGACAATGCATATCGTTTTCTTGCTCGTGTTCATCGCAAAACGTTCTGATAAGGACTTTCTTTGCTTTTTAACCGCTCCACCCTCAATTCCCAAGAAGCTATCTGAAAAATGATCGATAGACTTAAAATATATGAATTATTATTATAAATTCTTACAATAATTGTATTTTTTAACATTGTTTTTCTTCTACGTTACGGATAAGTAATATTGCCATAGTGTATTATCATATTTGTCTGGTGTGGGCCATCGTAAACCACACGTTGTTATCTTGTGTCGATCTACTTTTTCACAAATGAGAAAATACAGTCCCAAAACGCGTAATGGCAACACAAACTGAAGTAAGAGCATTTTGGGCTTTCGGCATTCCAAGGCGCTTTATTTCCTCCCCGCTCGGTTGAATTCAATTATCTTTTTTCATCGGAAGAATGGAGGAATTTCCAATAATGCGGGGCGGAAGTGACTTAAAAGTTGGAATTAAAATGCGGGCGCGCTTCATGCGTTCGAAATTCGTCGAACTTGCAATAGATAATGCACAACTTGTTGGCCGTTGGCGGTACAAACTTGTCGAAAAGCTGCGCAAACAGCAGAATAATCGACGGCGGCGGCACTGCATTGTTGGGCTCCCTCCACATTGTTAAGTTGTTGCGGGTAATAAAGAATAGAGACGACGAGCGAGTGACTGGTACGTTGGAAAAAATTCGCTCATTGCGCGTTATAAATCGACGATACGGCGACGCAGCGCACTCGTAAAAATATCCAGCATTGTCTGATTCCCCGAAAGTAGTCGCCACAAAGGGATTGCATTTCGCGGACTCTTTAGAAAAATCGACGCTCGCTGGCGCTGGGACGGGAGGCAAACAATGCCAAAATTAACGCATAATAATGGAAACGTTTTTCGAGCGAGACCCGAAATTGAGCAGAATTTCGTGGATAGTCTCGCTGGAAGGATAACGTGTTCTTTGTATGGAGTTTTAATGACGTGATGGTGCCGTAAAGTGACCGCCTCGTTTTCGATGGCGGAAACTTTCTCTCTGGCGTCCTGTTTTTCGGCGCTAATCTTCACGGTGTGGTGGGTGGATGTCGGTCTTTGAATGCGGAAAAAGTTTTATTGGAGGAGCGTAAGTTTGCCCCGACTCTCTGGCTGTGTTTAACCAAGTGAGCGAAAACAAATAAACTAAACCGGGGTCTGTCCTAGAACAATCGTTTAACAAGCTCTGCTTTCCAGTAATTTGTTTGGTATAAATTGTCACAAACACAAGTTGGGTTTCTGTCCTAAAAGAGACTGGTTTAAGTCAATAGCGACTTAAGTGTTTTCCTTAAATTAACATCTCTTTATCAGGAAATGTCGGGAGTATCAGTAAAGCAAACAGGGATTAGTTAAAATTTCTTTTGTTAATTTTATGAACTTTCGCACAAGCAATCATTAATTGCTTAACACCAATGAATTTGCCTTTTAACGCATTTTGCTTACATTTATGTTGAAAACGAAAATTTCAAAACAAAGTCCTTAAAATTTTAAAATTTCCTTTAAATATTTTCTATGTAAGTAAATATTTCGATATCCTCCTTAGTAATTTGCGAGTGTCGGTGCTTGCTTCAATCAATTTTCTTTTAAAAATTATAACAGTGTCGTTCCCAGCGCTCATTAATCCTCCTTCTCCATGGTTACGCTCCTGGAAAACCCTCGGGATTATAAACCTCTCTGTCGACACTTTTCAGAGGGTTGGCCGCGGACCTTATCCGGCTTTTATTTACTTTGTTTACAACAAATGCGGGTTCCAAGCTGTAAACCAAACAGCTAAATATAGGCGTGCAGATGACCAGCGGCATTGTTCTAAATAGTAGGCGTACGGTTATTAATTATAACCAATTGCATAATGCAGAATTTACGCGTCGAGATGAACCTTCTATTTTTACATTCGGCATTTGACGCCGGAATGAATTACAAAACATGCGAGACGCATTGCAAAAACCTTGAATGCCTTTGGTTGATGAGACGTCATTCACACATAGTATTTGTGTACTTACCTAGAAAAGTTTATATGATAAGTTTTATGATTCATTGGAATATGCAAATAATTGCAATTTATTTATAACTGCATATATAAACTTTGGATAAATAGCTATCTGTACTTCATATAGGTTTCAATTTCTCATAACATAAATACTTATTTAGGTTCAACCAGAAACTGTAAAACATCTGCCCAGAAATCTCCATGTCAACCCTTTAATAAGGGAAAACATATTGGTCATTTGGTATATTTCGGTAAAAATAGTTTTAATTGAAAATGTTCCTACTTCCACACAAGCTTTTAATCGTTCAGCATTTGCGTTTTTTTTAATAGGTATATAGGTACTAATTGCGATTGCCTAATCCATTAGATTTAGAAATAAGGGCATATTCTCAAAAGGTAGAAATAAAATATGACTCCTGCAAATTTTAGATGAAATCCTGAATTTACGACCACTAATCTGTCAAAACCTAATTGTTTTTACATAATGCGTCGGTTAATTGGCTTTACATGGTGCGTCTCACAGAGTTGAAGGAAAACTTGCCGCCTCCGTTCTTTACTAACCCGAAATTACTTAACTGACATTCGAGCAGTTAGCCGGGCGCGACGGCACGCCGCCACCGTGCCACCCGAAGGAAATCTTTTCACAGTTGGTGTAAAGTTTCCAAGGACAAAACATCAAGTGGCGCACTTAACGTCGAAGTGCGCCGAGTTATTAATAACGCCTGCCGCCGCGCCGCCAACCGAGACTGCCAACCCTTTCTCCCGGCCGCGAGTTTGCTAGTTTCACGATTGTGCCCGACGCAGCCAAGCGAATTCGCCAACTATTTCACTTTCCACACAACTCCCCGGTGCTAATTTTGTAACCGGAAATTAGTTATTACTATTAGTCTCTGCGACTCATTGTGGGTCTTTAGGAAATCCTGGGATTCAATTCTGGGTTTCCTTTCTGCCCCTTCCTCACCCTTTCGCTCTGTTTCTCTTTCCTTCGCTCGTATAAACAGAAAGTGCTCAAAGATGCTTGACATTTTCTAATTTACATATTCGACAATTGTTACACGAATTGTTTCACGATTAAGTATATAAGTATGTAATGCAAATTTTTACATTACATCCCAGGTTATTTTGAATACAATTTGCAGTAATTTGTTTAAGGTTTTAACACGCAGTAAAATCTATTTTCTGGCGAAAAAACTCCTTCGAAATCATCAAATACCCGGCAATGCAATACATAGTTGCTACGTGATTAACCATCGATTACCGATTAGCATGTGGCAGCACGAGCCGGCGGTAATTAATCAGAAATGTGTCGGGAATTAATTCACGTGAGCAGTTAATGTGCAGCAGGTTCACGGCATTAATTCCGTTAATATCTTATTTATATTCGCTGTTTATTTATCGCTGTTGCGATAATAATCGCTGCATTTATATTCGCAAGCTTCAATAAATGGAAATTTCATTATCTCGTGACTTAATCTTTAAACTGTCTTGAAAATAGAATTTTCGATATTAACCCAAATCCAACGGTGATAACTTTAAAGGGATAATAATAAATCGTTTGGTATCTAGCTATTATTCTACTGCAGAACTATTTGTTCTGCTTAACCCGGTTTTAGATATCGAATATACCAATCGATTTAATGGAATGTTCCGGTGGGATCAGTTATGCTCTGCAATAAAGAATCTTATTTAAAATACCTAGTGAATTATAAATTAATTTTTCTGTATGTACCCGATACATAATTTGAGTAAGTGAAATCTTTTGATACGGGTTTGTGCGCATAATACCAACTTGTCCTAGGGGTGGCTGGTCAATTCATAGAAAACTATTTCATCGATGGTCTCTTCAATCCCGCGAATCCACATCATCATAGTGATACTTCATCGCGTGGACAGAAAATCGTGGTGATACTTAATCACGCGGTCAGATCATCGTCTCGCTTATAAAAAAGACCGGGCGATGTTTTAAAAGTTTGTATTATATAGTTCGTTGTATAACCTTTAATATAATATTTGAATTTTTAAATGATCTAGTATAGTTTTCGAAATAATTGTAATTCCCCTCTCACCCCGGGTTTAGAAAATACACAATAAAGAAGTTTTTAAAATAGGCAAATACCATCGAGTATTGGTAAAATTGAAGGCGAAGTAAATTGATGGAATATAAATAATGTTCATTAAGTTCTCTCATCGGTAGAATGTTTATATATGTTGGGCAACTGAACGCGACAATATGACGCATTAAACCATTGCGTATTTGCAACCTCTATCGCCACAAGTGCTTGCTTTCCCTGCCGCTATTTAGATTGGTATGATGCAGCGCCAATATTTGCAGACCCGTCCGACGTGCAAATATCAAACTGATGGCAGGCAACATCGGCGCAGTTTGATTTCAGACGTAATCTTCAATTAAAGCATCACAATAGCATGCAATTAGTGAATTATATTTGCCAGCGCCCGCAGCAATGCGCTGACAATCACAAATAATTAATGCTTCTTTAAATGGCCGATGCTAATAATTAGGGATTCATTAATTACTAGTGGCGTGACGAGGTTCAAGGCATAGACAACGCGATTCATTCTAATTGAACCGTCGGCGTTTATGAGCGGAATGCTGCAAACGTTGCGTCTGCGTACGTGGTCACAGCTTTTTCGCAACACTGACAAACGCACGCGCTGACTGAAAATTTATTGAGACAATTGCGTACTGCGCGCTTCGACGTGTCGTCTGAAATTAGAACAGATGGCATATTTCGCCCTCCCTTGCCTGTCGTCGACGGTCGCGCTTCGCTTTTATTGTGGTGATGTGTACGCAAGAACGTAATTTAATTAATTAACTTGCCGCGCGAGCAGCACTCCTCAGATATGGGTAAGCGGCTGTTTGAAGCGAAAACGGTTGAAAACCGAGACCACATTTGACGATTTTATTTGCGGCTGTACAATCGTTGTCCCCGTTGATTTTGGCAAATACGCGAACAAATTTGCAGCATCGGCGAAAACGTGCGAGATTTATTCGCCTATATATGATTCGCTTTTTTGGCATACAAAGTCGAAGTTTATTTGGCACAAGTATTTTTCCCACAACACATATGTGAGGGAAAAATCATTGCTCCAGTTCTGCAAATAAAAACGTTTCTCGAAAAAGATTTGCATATCTTATCGGCGGGGTGATGACTAGGTTGATTTAGTTCCCAGTATGATTAAAATTGTTACAGATTGCTGTAAGCCCCTTCGGTTCGATGCAAATAAAATAACGGTGTCGTAAACTAGTCGCTTTGGTCTGTTATGCGCGAAACGTGATCGGATTGAGAATGTTTTGGGGTTTGCCAAAGCAGAAAGGGGAAATTTCGCGTGGGAGTCAATTCCACGCTCCCCGAAACCTCAACGATCCCATTGATATCTTTATGGTTTACTTGCCGACCCTACGAACCCGACTAGCACCCGAGGAATATTTGCACTGTTGGTTGGAAAGTCACACCAGCGATCGAGAATATTATCGTGAAAACTTTTTTAAACACTGTTTATACATACGTATATATGCGCAAATATATTTGCGTCTATTTCTACTGAAAAACTGTCTTGAATTAAATTCAAACTGGTGACGAATTTATTTCAAACGTTGTTATTGACTTGAACTGTCTAGTGCAATTACCTAGTTCGTTTTATCACCGACAAATGGATAAATACACAAAAAATATTACGTGGGAGCAAAGTGTGTTTAGCCAGCACAAGAGTTCTATTTTCGTTCGTCTGGATCAAAAGATTTTCCCGAAACGAAGGCAGTAATTTCAAATTGCATTAATACTGGTTCTCTTACTCTCTCGCAACCTCTTCAAACATTTTAGCCGCGAGCAACAGTCCCAATTTTTAGAGCAAAGCATTTTTTCGTCGTCTCCGGCGGGCGTGTTCGACGTGGCGCGACGTCCTCGAAGCCAATTTGATAAAAACTTCAAAGAGATATTAAAGCGCTGAGGATTCTTATCAAAGCCGATGCCTTGGCTGGTGGATAAAAACGCTGTCCACGGGGTTGAAAATACTGGGTAAAATAATCTCATATCACATATATACACACCCCAAGACACATGTTTGAGGAGAGTTTTCCTAAAACCACATTCGTACGCATTGCCTGTGGAAAATACTTTTCAGACATCGGGATGCCAGTACTTACATGTATGAATCAGGAAAACGAATGTAACTAGGTTCTAAATTCTATCAATTTTATACCTGTATATAGCTTTGTTCATAGCAAATTTCAATTCTATTGCTATGAAATATTTTTAATGCAAACCTAGGAATTATTGACTAACTTTCTAGCCACAGGAAAATTCACGAATGAAATTACGTAACTATATTCCAAATCAATTTGTCGGTAATATTTTATTTAATAAAATCTCTTGTAATTCGGGGTAAAATAATTTCATATCGCGTAAACATCTAGTCAACTCTACTAGTCAAACAGTTTTCATAAACTCACATTCGTGAAATTTGATGCATTATCTGTGGGGGAATTTTGGTTCAGTCAGAAAAGCACCAGAACCCAAATACTGTTGTAAATTATCCTTCCTAGTCAATTTTTATTCCTGATATATATTTTAGCCCATTATACATCATTATGAAAATCCTCTATTCAAGCATATTTCTTTGGAATTATTGACCAAAGAATTTATAAAACTATAAACGAAATCAATATGTAGGAAATATGTCGATTAATAAAATGACCAGGTCGTCAGATTCCTAAAATACAGGGTAAAATTATGTCATATCATATATAGGCACGTTTAGCGAGTTTTGGCCAATCCACATTCTTGAAATTAGACGCATTGTCTGTGAGTGATTCCAGCGCCAGACACCAGGACGCCAGCAACCAACCGAACACCACCAGTCACTCTCGTGCGCCGGCAACAATGGCCGCAAACCGCAGGCTGATATCTCATGCACACGCCAGACGTAGATTTGAGCGCATTATTAATATAACACTGTCGGGGGGGTAAGGAATGCAGTCCGGCATCCAGGCGCGGAGCGAGAGAGAGCCGGTCTCGCAGGGTGTCCGGTAAATGCACCCATGGGCCCCTCGCGCGTTCACTCCGGCTACGACGTCCCACCGACGTGCGAACCTTTCCCACGAACGACTTTTTGTAAATTCCACTCTCAAAAAGCCACTCATACATGCGTGTGCCTCGTGCAAACACTCGTATGCTGAGGTGCCTACCATCCCACTTGTGCACCGCACTACGTTCCTCCAACCACCTTGGTGGGTTGGAGCACAGGTTAGCGCGGTGCGGCGAAGACACTGTGAAGAAGGCGCATTCCAATTGTTCGGCTTGGTGTTCTCTCTCTTTCTCTCTGTATGTTGCGGCGGTGTTTGAGTCTCGCATGGCCGCGGCCGGCGGGAATAATAAAATTAAAAGAATAAGACGACATAAAATGAAGCGGAGTGTGTGAGCGCGAGCACAACGCGAATGTACAGTGGATTTTGAGCTCAGGACTGCGGTCAGACTAAATCGGACGTGTTCCTTTGAAGCGTACAACAAATTAGTTGTCGCATAACTTTTGTCAGATTTGTGGTAAACAATGCGGGCAAACATCAGTATATTAAACAATTTTTCTTCTCTTTTGTGTATAACTATGAAATTGGGAGTATTTAGGAAGACATACGCAAAAATATCTTTACCGCCAAATTTTCACAAGGAGCACAATGTTTGCAAATTTTTGATAGTGAGTTAAATTTTCCCATATTTGTTATATAGATTTGAGACCAAAATCGGATTATTAGGCACGCCCTCATATTTTATTATATTTTTCATATATAACTATAAACTTGTTAAAAACAGAAAATATCCATATTTATCGGACGACATTTTCGTGCTAGAGTCAAACATTTATAATTTTCTAAAGTTGGTTGACTGTTGTCAGACGAATAGTAGCGACCAGGGAAAATGGTAATGGGTGAAGTAAATCTTCATCTATGATATCTTAAAATAAAAGCGGGGCGGTGTATAGAAATATCTTCGGTATCCACAACATGATATGATTCCGAATACATTCTAATACACATACCCAAAATTTCAACAAAATATATCAAATAACAACGATTTGCCTATACATTGTAAATTCCATCCCACTCTGTGAAGGTGGTGGCGTTGAGCAGAGGTGAAAACGGGGAACGCACACATAGGTGGCGAGAGCGCCCAGCCAGATCCCGGAGTTCGAAACAAGCTCTCTCTTTAGCCGTGTGAGGTGCTCATACACCTCGACCATCGGCTTCGCTTGGTTAGCGCTCGGGCCGTTTCTGTTGTATGAGAGTTGCGCTGCTCTTTGCTCTTGCTTACGTGGCTCAAACTGACTGAAAACAGGTAAACTCGTTTCGCCGTGCGAGCCAGTGAGCCCCAGCGCATACCTCACTTCTCGAATTGGTTTTGGTTTGTCTATTAAAAGCTCTTAAATATTTACGAAGCGCACACCTTCGGTTACATGCCGGTGTAATACAGTCGGAGTCGCTGCGCTAACTTGGTAACCATCTAACCTGAAACATGAAAGCGCTACCTTGTTTTTCTATATTTCTGCCAAGTTTCGTTCTTTAAAAACCCTACCGTCTACGTTATTTCTCATTAAGTAATTACGCTTTGCGTTATACTAAGATCCTGTAGATTACTGAGTAATGCCTTCTGGATTTGCCGCATAACAATGCGTACAATGCCATTTCTTGCCAGTTGAACGCAATGCGGTCTCCAAGGAATGTGTTGAGGCTGCAATTCAGATAAGCCACTCGTCTGGACGCCCGACTCGCGAGCTTTGGGGACATTAAGCTCCTGGCACCGTTTGTTAACTTTATTAATAGAATTTGTGCGTGCGTCTATTTCGAGTACGTAAGATGCGCACTTTTTCACACTTCGCACGCGCTGTTGCACGCACATTGCCGTGCAACCACTTGCATTTTCACGTGACAAGTATTAGTTAACAGTAAAATCTTTATTCAGTTAATAAAAGTCATAGACCTCAAAGAATTCACTTCTCTACAGGCTGTTGTTGATTTCTGGCATTTTGTTGATGCTTCTTCACACTTAGGACCTTCTCCAAGAGTCATACATGGCGCTTATCAACTTCTCTAGACTCTTAATATGGAGATTTATACACGATGGCCATTGTGTACAATAAGTGACGCCATAATTGTGAGATCTCGGCGCGTGGCAATCATTATCGGCCCGCGCTCGCTCTAGTGATCGACAAATAATGCAATGAAAAAAGATTGATGCTGTAAACAAGCAAGTATCGTGCGTCGGGGTCGGTGGGGCACACGGGTTGGCTGTGTTTTCTGCGTGATTACACCGCAGTAGCCCCAGCCACAACTACACGGGTACGGAAACCACCGCAATTGCCGTTAACGCTAGTGTAAATTGTGTCTGCTGCAGAGTGGGTCCCAACTTATCGGTTGGTCGTCCGTCTGTCTGGACCGAAACCAGGCTCGCGCGTTCGACACGGACAGCGGCACCGTGGTGGCATCAACACGCATCTGAGCCGGCACTGCTTAATGCTTGTTTGCAGCTGTGTGTGTATATGTGCGTCCCTCGACTCACATTCTCACTAATTAATGTCTTCATCCCAACAAACTAACGCCATAATAGATCCGCTCGGAAATGTACTACCACGCGAGACCAATTTCCCACTTATTTTTCTAGCTAGTCGATGCGGCGGACTGGTTTTCTGAATGAATTTTCCATCTGATGAAATCCGAGTGCATTGTGGCGGAATGATCTCGTTAGCAAGTTTGCCCTGTTGCGGAAACTTTCATTGAAAAACCAAACCCCTTTGCTTGTTAATGACAAATACAGGATAATCTTTAATTGTTCATAGCTTAATTAAATTCTTAACATGTGAACGTGTTGAATTATTATTATTCAACAACCTTTTTCTACCACATAGTGGTGTAAAGGAATAGTAACTTTCACCCGGAGCAATCCGGTCTCGCTACTGATGGTACTTGCTCTGAACTGTTTGTGCATATGGGTTTTTTTTCGGGAACGTTGCAGGCGAATCGCCCAACCTTCATTCGCATTTTTACCGCGCAATCAGGAGTTCGCGGACGGCGCCGCAGCCACTTGTTGAGTGGGGAGACCAAGTGGTCACCCACCCAACGCCTAGCGTCCGACGTTGCTTAACTGCAGTGATCTAGACGAGCACCAAGCTCCACAACGCAGGAAGCCGCCGCTTGTGAACGTGTTGTAATATATTCGTAAAAGCAGATTTTTTAAACAATCCTTGAAATTAGCCCACCTGGGCAACACAGTCGGTAGTGCTTCTGCTTACCACGCAGCCGGACGGGTTCAAGCCCTCGGGGTGGGCACCCATTATTCACAATTACAACTCACAAAAAATCACATTAATCCATACCTATAAAAACCACACCCAATCATCAACAATCGCAAATGAGCGCAACCCACAACACTCAATTCACATGATACAAAAATCACAATAATAACATGTAATACAAATAAATAATAAATATAAATCCAGGCTGAATGACCAGTATGGTCGATGGCC
>JAODAC010026398.1:0-16537 GCA_027575185.1 Mimaenictus wilsoni
GGTCGCACATGGTTTATTGTCCCCAACGACCGAGAGTTTACAACATGCTGAGTCAAGAAATACCAAAATATGTTAAATCTAGACTAATTCTACGAAAATAATGTACTTCTACAGACATGACCGGAAGGCCAAATATTGCCTCGATCTTCGACGCCTTGGCTTATGTCGAGTGCAGTAAAATACGAGTTTTGGCCTCGCACGCCCAAACACCATCAGAATTGGTAGAGGTGTCAGACAAGGGGACTCACTAAGTCCTCTACATTTCAACCTGGTGACGGATGAAATAATTACCAAAACTAGACAATGTGAAGGATATAAAATGGGTCAAAACAGCACAAATATTGTTTGCTATGCAGATGATGCTGCACTCATCGCTAATACAGAGGACAACTTGCACAGAATGGATAGTCAACGCTACACAGCCAATTAGCTTGTTCTATCACTGTACGATATAACAAGTAAACGAATTCAAAACCCTGGGAATCACACTATCGAACTACGGACACTTTAAGGAAGTAATATGAACACAAGTTGATAAAGCGAATAGGATCTTTGGTTTTCTTCGAAATTACATATGGGGCAGCAAACACCTTAGAACAGAAACAAAAATTAACGTCTACAAAGACACAGTAAGGCCAATAAGTACGTACTCTGCCGAAACGCACCCCGCAACATCTGTGACAGAAAGACTTTTGACATCTCCGAAATGAGAACCCCGCGGTGTATCACTCTATACGCGATCGAATTAACAACGTTGGAATTCGACGTAAATATGGCGTCCAAGACATCAACGAATGGTGCAACACGAGGCGTAAACAATGGAACCAACACATAGACCGTATGGACGAGAGCAGATTGACCAAGATTGCAAGAGACAGATTATCGAGAGGCAAAAGATCCTTAGGTAGACCCCCAAGGGATCAACTTCGAGATGATTACTAAAGATGAACAGGTAAAAATTGCCTATCAAGGACTAAGAAGAAGATTTTAAAATTATTAAATTGATATTTTAATTTCCTGAAATTTAACCTTATTTTCATTAGAACGAAAAACTGTGTATCAAAAAGGGACTTCTCATTTCAATATGTATTCCTCATGCAAATTGACATATTTTATTTTGAATATAGCAGTCGATCCCATGGCAAGAAGTCCACTTTGCAGAACTCGCATTGATTGCAAAGCTCCTGCACACAAATTGACTACAATACCAAAACGAATATCGATTTCCCCGTGCATTATAATTGGAAATATGGCATATTCATTAAAATGAAACGCCGCGCCGGTGCGCTTGGCGCCATGTATTTCGCGTTTTCATTTTGCATCAGAAGCGAGAGCAGTCTGAAGATGTCCTCGCTGTTTGGACGATATTATTAGCACCGCGGTGTGTGCGCTGCTGTCGAATCGTCCGATTCGCATGAAATTAAATTGCGACCTTTCGTCGGGCGTTTGCTATATTTTCCGCATGATTTTTATTCGTTTTTGCGTGTTTTGCGCGCCGCACCTTACTCCACGCTGTTCTCGTTGAGGTACTTGAAAAAGTTTGCGGCGTGGCCGGGTCGGGAAGAGGCGGCTATGCGCCGCTACCACCACCACCTCCGCTATAACCGTCGGTGTCGTCGCCGCCCGACTGTGAGCGGAAAGCCGAGTCAAGGACGCGTTCAAGGATACGTAAGGATAACGACACGCGGCGCAGAGATATCCTAACATGTGTGATACAAAGGAAGATAATGTTATAAACACATTTCTGAAACAATGTGATTCGTGTTACGTTATATAAAATTACAAAATTGTCGTTATCTTTTATAAAATTATTACATTTTTAAAATAAAAATTCTTGAACTAATTAAAAATAAGAAAAGGGGGGTCCTGCTTGGAACAAATTTGACCAACGTCTCAGAGGGGGAGTTCATATAGATACTAGTTTAGATCGCTGTTTACCACGTAGGGAGTCCTAGCATCAATTCAAATGATGATGGTTGCCCTATTACTTTTTAAAGAAGTCTTCTTCACCCAGCCCTTAATGATATGTGTACAGATAGTTACCCAGAAGAATTCTTGCAGAAAGACGGGCTATTAGCCTATACTCAGCAACCAGTCAGGTAGAAGAAGAAGAATGTCGAAGTGCAGAAATCTTTTGCGATTTTATGTGAAGTAACTTGATTTCCCTGGCACTTACCAGGGCCATCAAGTGTTAGTTTGGAGAATGTATTATTTCAAAAATAGTACTATCTAAGTCAGTCTTTCCTAACGTTGGGCGCCCGCAACGTTTCCACTCCTGGAATTACCATTCTCGCCTTCCATACATTTACTACAAATAACAGCGACCAAACGGGCTTCACAACTGCCTAAACCAGCGCGCTATCGCGAACAATCGTTCTGGTTCTGGTTTATATGGATTTTCTTTCAAAAAATTAAAATTGCAAACGATCCTGTCAGGATCCGAACCTGGAATCTTCTCATCCGTAGTCAGACACGTTATCCGTTGCGCCACAGGACCCCTTTTGATATCATTTTTTTCTAATTTCATAATTTTAATAATTGATTTTCATCATTTAGGAAAGAAAGTCAGGAGCAGCGGAAGAAGAAAGGAATTGTAGAAATTCGGCTTGGCAGATCATAATAGTATCACGACCGGTACAAATTGGCGACTTTGACTATCACTGCGGGCAATGGTCTGTACCAGACACTCTCAGAAATTTTATTTTAGGCTCATATATTCAACTGATGGTAAACCAAGAGACAACGGAACCCATCAGAATTGGTAGAGGTGTCAGACAAGGGGACTCACTAAGTCCTCTACACTTCAACCTGTTGATGGATGAAATAATTACCAAAACTAGACAATGTGAAGGATATAAAATGGGTCAAAACAACACAAATATTGTTTGCTATGCAGATGATGCTGCACTCATCGCTAATACAGAGGACAACTTGCAGAGGATGGATGGTCAACGCTACACAGCCAATTCGCTTGTTCTATCATTGTACGATATAACAAGTAAACGAATTCAAATACCTGGGAATCACACTATCGAACTATGGACACTTTAAGGAAGAAATACGAGCACAAGTTGATAAAGCGAATAGGATCTCTGGTTTCCTTCGAAATTACATATGGGGCAGCAAACACCTTAGAACAGAAACAAAAATTAACGTCTACAAGGCCACAGTAAGGCCAATAAGTACGTACTCTGCCGAAACGCACCCCGCAACATCTGTGACAGAAAGACTTTTGACATCTCCGAAATGAGAACCCCGCGGTGTATCACTCTATACGCGATCGAATTAACAACGTTGGAATTCGACGTAAATATGGCGTCCAAGACATCAACGAAAAGAAAGTCAGGAGCAGCGGAAGAAGAAAGGAATTGTAGAAATTCGGCTTGGGAGATCATAATAGTATTACGACCGGTACAAATTGGCGACTTTGACTATCACTCCGGGCAATGGTCTGTACCAGACACTCTCAGAAATTTTATTTTAGGCTCATATAGGTGGGACATTGTATAAAAGAGGTAGAAAAACACTGATATAATTAAATCAATGAATATGTCTGCAAGTAAAACATGCATTAGCATTTTGATACAAATTACACTGCATACGTTTAATTATCGTGTGTTTGAGAAGGAAGTAGAGCACGCAAAGTGTCACCAAATAATTTATACCCCGTCTACAGCCGCGTAATTTACGCAATCATTGCCTAAAAAATAACAGCGCAGATGATGAACTATGCATTGTTTAGTTACTTCAACAGCGGTACAGTTGCATAATGGTTAATCATTTTTGAAGGAAATTATCGCGCTTGTGCGGCGTCTACAATTTGTTGGTGCACGGTACAAAAATGTCGGTTACAAAGTGACCTCCTTGCCGCCGTACTACTGACCACGTCGCAGGCAGCAAACCGGCAATCGAGTTAGTATTTTTTTTTTCGTTTGTTGCGAATCAACTGCGGGCAGGTCGACCAGGCATCGCGTTAACTCGCACAGCCAACCGCAACCGAAAACGGAATTATGTGCCTCGACCACATCGTCCACTCGCCTTTGTTGCATGCCATCTTCGCAAAACTTGTTTAATCGCATTTTGTAGTTTTATGCAACCGAAATTGCCTTGAGGAGATATGGGATGATGTTGAAAAGTTCCTAAATTGAATATTCCTAGGGAAAAATCTCTTTTGTGAATTTTTAAAGTCCCGAGAAGTGAAATGTCTTTGATGGTGTGTAACCCTTGTTGGGTGAATCACAGTAATGCGCTAGAGGTGTTCCGCGAATTGAAGACAAGCGTTGAATCATTGTTTAAAGCGAAGAGACTTTAATTCAGCAATGCGAGGAAGAAATTCAGATCCGGATTCTTGCGATAAATGTAGCTCGTGGAATGTGCAAACAAAGCTTTCTAATCAGTTAATGATATCCTAATTGTTTTCATAGTACTTTAAACGTGTATTTGCCATGTTTTGATGATAATTAACTTTAAGTAATGTAATTCCAGCATAGAGTATCCTAGTTTATCTCCGCGAAAACATAATTAGTGTTACTACAGATAAGTTACATGTAAACATGAAAAAATCTTGAGAATTTGCGAAAATGTGATAAGTACTTTCTTATGAAAATTGAACTCCCCTTCATGTTCACAATACATTCAAAATTATTTCTTATAAATATTTCATAGCACCGGCCTAAATATCACCCAAAGAAAAAATGATTTTTTTTTTAAATATGAGCCGGAAAATACGTTTAAGTACTTTTATGCCACAATCTGTCAAATACAGGCACAAAATAATGATTACGAGTACGGGGAAAGTTGCGAATCTTCGCCGGTAGTTGAAAAGTTTCGAGGGCACACATCGGTGAATATAAATCAGCTCACGCTTGGCGAGAGTTTTCAGGTGATGCACAAGAAAACGCATTAGAACCGACAGTCGACGACAAACTTTTCGGAACGGACGAAAAACAACGTAAGGACTAAGCTCCAACAACTGACAAATGGCAGAAAAAGGGACGGCTATATTAAATCGAATCCGTGGATGTAAAGCTCGCAAGAGGAAAAAACGGCGAAGTCTGCATGCGACGCACTTCCATAGAAGTGGTCAAGGACACTTGCCTAAATAGAAAGAGCCTCTTTAGAAACGTTTCGGAACGATAGAGATTCCAAAAACAACCAAAAGAAGTTTGACTGCAAATATTGAATCCAACTTGCCATAACATGCAAATTGCCGGAGTTATTTACCCAGCAATCATATTTTACGAGTCAATGTTGGGGAATTCGTAGGATTAGATCGTATGAATTTATTACTTGCGACGAAACTGCGACTCGCGATAGCAGGAGAGGAATAGAGATGTACGCGTTAGGGCTGGAAATGGTTTCGTTGACGACGATTCGAAGAAACATTCGGATCGCATCCATGAATCCCGAATTGCCGGCTGAATTCCACGAAGCTAACGAACCCCTTACGAACGATAGGGGTAGTCGGTATGCGCGGCGCTGTTGTTGACAAGCTTATTGCTTGGGCGCAATGATTGAACTTTGCGTCGTGAAATAAATTGGCGGAACGCGACCGGTCCGTTGTGAACAGAACCTGCGGCGGTTCGCAGGAGAGGACTCCATGATGAACGGCAAGTTTTCCAATCACCGGCGCCCGCACCAAAACTGAGCGACACCGAACCATGCGAGACAGCTTTTCCGATAAATAACAATTACAACTTTCAGTTAAGCCATAAATCTAGGGATGGCCTTGTCTTTTTGTTGCCATCGTATCTTTTTGAAGTGGTTTCATAACGAACCGATTTATTTTGATATTCAAGTGAAAATGACCCACAGGAGGTAGTTACGTTTTGTTTAATGATGGCTGAAGAAGTTCGTGATTTGTTGCAGATTTTAATTACCCAAATCTTTGATGGCGAAATAATATACTCTAATAATATAATATACTGTATTATTTCAAATAATAATGAAATTATTTTACCGAAACGTTAGTTTTTATATAAACGGAACTGAATATCTCTTAGAAAACTCAAATTAAGAACTGATTATGAATCCTGATATGATTTCAAATAAGACCCGCGAGTAACGAGTGGCTCATTATTAATTTTATTTGACCCATTGAGACGGGAGTCAATTTTTGTTGTTCATTTTGGCATCCCCCAATTTTCTGGGAATCGTAAGTCAGCCCAAAAGGTCGTTCCTTTTGGGGTGACTTGCATCTTTGCAATAAATCCAAATATTGATTTTGATCCACACACAAAAAAGAGGCCGGCTCCGGACCTAACGAATGGTTGTAATCAGAAAATATCAATAAGCCTACTCATTTTTAAAGTTCTTGAAATTCTCTTTCAAGGAGAGGCCACGGACTTGGTATCTTTAAAAATTACTTTGAGAAAGAACCTGTAGTGTACTTGCTCCAGAACAGAGGTTTGAAAACTTTTTATAGCAGCGCTTCCCTTTGTTTAATACACTTTCTGGCGACTTGACCAATTGGGTCCGCCTTAGCTAACATAGTCCTCAGATATTGAGCACGTGTTTTTCTGAGCGGCCATGTGTTATTTAGGGAGGGAGTTGTGCCCTTTTTGGGTGTCCGCTGATTGGCCCGAGACTATAATTGAAGTGGTGCCATCTCCGGAGGTGGTCGAGGTTGGGTGATTGGAAGAGTCAACCAAATATTGGTACATTGGTATGAGTGCATTTCTCAACTCATCTAACAGGCCTTCCAAGACAAAGGGTAGTTATTGGCTTGCAAGTCTTGGTGGAATATAAATTTTCTCTGTTCGTTTCACTAAACAGTCATCAGTTATGCTCTGCACTTTGTTCTCGCGAACTTTGGTGTTCTGTGACAATGTAACGACCGCGGTATTAAATGAGAGAGACTGTCCGTCGCTCTCACTTTCTTGCTCTACTTGAAAAGTCAAGAGTGGCAATAAAGGTTTCGGGGTTTCGGGGTAGAGTCACTTGGAACTGCAAAAATGTTCTCAAGAAATTCGGGCGAGGCAATAAACTCACAATACGGTGGGTGCCTGCGCACCAAGGTATTGCAGGCAATACTAAAGCGAATATGCTGGCCAAGAAGGCAGCGGAAACTACCATCCATTGCCCTGAACCAACCTGTGGATTATCAAGGTCCACAGTGAAGAAATAAAAAAAAGGGACAAAAAAGGTCCTAGGCAGGCGAAGAGGCGGCTAGATGTCATGTCGAGGTCTTGTACCACCTAGCCAATATTGGCAAAGGCGACCTCACAAGCTGCAGACTATGTAAGTCGGAGGTGGAAACAATCGAGCACCTACTCTGCACTAGTGCATCCCTAGCACCGGAAAGACTTTCTTTGCTAGGCAGCGAGCAGCTAAGTCTTGCTAAATTCAAAGGGAAGTCGGTCAAGGCGATTCAAGCCTTTTCTAAGGTGATCTCCGTTATTGACCCATAGTATTGATCCATACACAATAGATCAAAGTTGGTCGCAGTGCTAGTGGCGTTGACCTCCCAGGATTAATTAAAAAAATATGGCATTTGGAGGCGTCCAATTGCTTGGGTTATAGAAAAAAACATGAGCATTTTTATATTGTTCTGATTTCTCTGAGAACATGAATTACCTTTCACTTTCTTGTTCTAGCTATTGAGGGACTAATCACTCTTTTTTGGTATGAAAAACATGCAGATCGAGCATTTTTTGATGCCTCTGATTCCTCCGAAGCATGTGTGGTCCTTCAATTTTTATTCTAGCTATGGCGAGACTTATCGCACTTATTTAGGCATAATTTCTTCGTCTAGCTATTATTGAAATTTCTCGCGCTTTCCCCGAGACTCCTACGGAGGCGCGCCTATCAGTTTGGAAACCTCTGTTCTAGAATCACCAATAGTATCACCAATCAACTTAATCAAGTTGGCAGAGCAACCATCTTTCATTCTGGTTTAATATTTGTTATTGTTTTATGTAATTTATTTATTTTAGATTTATTAAATACAGTCTCGCTCAAGTGTAATTAGGTTCTACAGAAATACTACATATACAGATTGGTGAGGTCATGTTCGTATCATCTTCTGTGTAAGACTCAAAACCGATTTAACTCGCCCTTACATGAAATAAACAGGGCCTTACAAATCAAGGATAAGCAAGGTAAATATTAAGAACTTCACAACAAAACTAGTTGCAAAATCTGCAACGATTTTATCCCTATCTCATAAAGGCAATTTATATTCCAACTTAATCAAACTAAACCTAATTTACTACAACTCTTTAAATCAATATAACGGTTTATAAAATAAGGACAATAAAGCCCCAAGCAAAATAGAAGAAAATGCAATGTGTACGTCTGTACAGTAGAAATATGAGCTTTGTGTCCTTTATAAGCTGTTATAAATTACGCCACTTTGAAGACAATCATGAGACAGCACCGGCGATTGCAAGCCGTAAGGTAATGGGTGAGAATACTCACGCCGATGTGCTGCCCGTCTACGAACACCTGTGGCACCAGGATGTCGGCACAGCGCATGCGGTCCCTGATCTCCGCCTGATAGTCGGCGCTCATGAAGACGTCGCGCTCCTCGAATCGCACCAGCTGCGTGCGCAGGATCTGCTTGACTTTCATGCAAGCGTGGTACGTCTCGCGCACAATGCCCATTGTCGTCGTGTACACGACGACCTTGCCACCATCCTTCTCCTTGTACGTCTGCAAAACAAACAAAACCACTATGTAAATGACACTATCACATTATATAATTGATTGATTTAAGCATAATAGTGTGAAATTCTATAACCTTCGAAGATTTCCCACCAAGGAATATGTTCCATAGGCATCGCGTGATTTTTTTGCAGGTGAAAAAAAAAACGTAACGCAATGGTTGATTAAATGTGTCCTCTAGATTTCACCTCTGTAGATTTACATAAATTATTCGTAAACAACTCCGAAAATTGGAACTTGACATATCTGTAATCGCAGTCGTTAGGGAATCTTGTTATTTTTTTAACGCAAAAGAAATTTTATGATTCCTCCCACAGATTATCTCATTTTCAATGCAGGAATAACAAGAGGCCAAATTTCGTTATGGGAGGCACCATCATTATCATGAATAATCGTTAAATGTTGAGACAGTATTATTCAAAAGTTAAATTAAATTTTTAATTAATGCGTCTACAATTTTTTCCTTTTCCAAACCTTCAATGAGTGATTTTCTGCATTATGATTATCAAAGTATTTATAATTTACCTCAAAATATTCAACTTAGGTGAACTTTATCAACTACTCCCGAAATACAAACAAATTGAACTTTAACCTAAGAGCATCTACTTTGAAGTTTAACTAGGAAACTAGAAACTATAAGATGGTACGTGATATACTCCGTGCAAAGCATGATAAAACGCGATTAATTTGCGGACAAGAAATGAGCAATTGCAAGTGGAAATTCGCCTTCGTCCAGGTGAGGGCAAAGAAGCGACGATAATGATTGTGATAATGAGCCTAATGGTGATTGGCGCTGAGGACGTTGGGCTTCATTAATTAGAAAATTACGGCACACTCTTTTTCATCCGTTATTCCTTGATTACTCCGTTCCGATGATTTTTATAACTGCATTCATCATTGAGTCGGACTAATGACTTTTATGACTCAATTTTATCAACTTTGTGTAACATTAAAAGTATACCGCGAGCGCCTCAGGTATGGACTTAAAAATAACCAGCGTGATCTGCTTAGCTCAATAAAATAAATACTTCTAGCACAAAAGTAAACGGGGGATTACATTGAGTAATGTTAACTTTTGAACCATATCTTTTCCACACTCTTTTCAAAAATGTCTATTTAATCGACGTATTCCACACCTGATTTCTCAAGCTAGTTTATGAACTAATAATAAGATGTTGCATTTCATTTTAAAATATTTATATTTATATATTTAAATAATTATAATTACTGCAGAAAATAGATTATGTTTAGATTTTTATGCCGTAGACATTTAGAATCAAGGTATTACCATTAATGACCTCCCACCACTTGAATATATCACATCATATGAAGTGGCCTTAAGAGGACCCTTCGCACACTGTACCACGTAGTGGCAAAGTGAGGAACTAAAATGTGAAATTCAAACTTTGTCGTAAAATAGTTTCTAGTATACATATCACAGAATCCCCATTCTTGTATTGATCGATTCTTCATTAAATATAGTTTATATTATAGTATATAAGCGGCGGCTTGCCGCGTTTGTGGAGTTCGATACTCGTTAGATCACCGCAGTAAAGCAACGTCGGACGTAGCTACGCGTTGGATGGGTGACCACTTGGTCTCCCCACTCAACAAGCGGCTGCGGCGCCGTCTGCGAACTGACTTCGCGGTAAAAACGCGTTGGGGAATTCGCTTGCAACGATCCCCGGAAAAAAAAAACCATATGCACAAAAAGTTCAGTAGCGAGACCGGATCGGGCCGGGAGAAAGTTACTAATCCCTTACACCACTATGTGATAGAAAAAGATTGTTGATTAACTAATAATTATAGTAATAGTATAGTACACATTTACGCCTACAGGTTGGGTAATTAGTGAGAAATAAAGTTTTAGGGAATCCCCAAATGTGGTATGATATTATTGATGTAGAGATATTGTTGGTATTTGTATTAACATCGTACTACATTTTAGGATTCCACAGTAGGATTTATTTATTAGTTGCACCACGAATTGCGTTTATTTCGATCTTTTCCTAATTTGCCTTTGATGGCTGTCAAATATTGTTTCATGTGGGAATGTGCGCCAAAAATATAGGTTAATCATTTATAATTGAAATTTGTGATAATCTACAAAATATACATATACTTAGTATAAAATATTGTTTTTTAATATTTAAATTAATAATGTTTGTGAATGTTTTGTGTCGGCAGAATCTAAAATGCTGCTAGGGACATTTTGCCCCTTGATACGTAGGGTTGGCAGCGCTTATTGCCAAGCTGCGCATTGCGTCCGGCCGACTAACCGCTGCCCACTTAAGTTGGCATCTTTGGCGCTTCTTGCGCTTTGAAATGTGTGAATTAAATCGATTCTTGTCCAGCATTACCAAGAGTATTATCATTCGTACCCGGCATTTCTAAGATGTCCGCCGCCATCGTCAAGAAGCTTCGCCGACGACTGGAGCATTTGGAGGCAAACCACGACAAGCTGACCCAGGTACTAAAGGAGATGAGTTCCCCGCCATCTGATGTGCAGCTGGCATTATTGCAGAAACTCGTAAAGTGCCTGGCAAACGCCGAAACTGTACATGCCGACACGCTCGATGAATTGATCGACAAGGAAGAACAGGTCAGTAACAAATCAAAAGAATTTCGTTACAACTGCATGTCTCGTGTTCGTGCTTACTCTGCTGGGCATATCAAATCTTCTTAAGTGAAGCTCCGCGAACTTACAACTCGCGGGGACATAATTTCATAAAGTCGCACTGCTCTATACTCTTTGCTTTGTGCACATGGGTTTTTACCGGGGACCATTGCAAGCGAATCGCCCAACCTTCGTTCGCGTTTTTACCGCGAAGTCAGGAGTTCGCGGTTGGCGCCGCAGCCGCTTGTTGAGTGGGGAGACCAAGTGGTCACCCATTCCAACGCCCAGCTACGTCCGACATTGCTTTACTGCGGTGATCTAACGAGCTTCTACTCTGCAATAATTTACTTAAAGTTTTGTAAAGTTAACTTTATATAAGGACAACAGTTGTAAAGTTGTAAAATTAGAAATGTGTAAAATTATGACAATCCATTTGTACATCAATTATTATTACACATAATTACTAGTCGACACGTATATTCAAATGGAAATGTTAGTCGTAATCAGTGGTTTGGAAATGCAGATGCCAACTGCGATTAACACCTTGAACTTTTGCATAGACGTGAGAAACTTTAGCGCTTACGTAATGCGAGCGAATCTTCGCGCTGCGTCGCGAAATAGCATCGCACATTACTACAATTGTCCTTTCCAGCTATCGAAGACATCTTCGTGCAGTCATGTTCGCCGCAAGCAAAATTATCTGTGAGCACATGCATGCATCTTCCATTTCACATTGGCATTCAGCAATTCGATACTTGGCCACTATTGAATTACGATAATTATCCTCTTTTTCTCATTGTAAATAATAATATCTAAGAGAATATGTTAACAACATCACAGGAAAATATCATCTCCAATCGCTGCTTCTAATTGTATTTATTATGAACAAAGAATGAAAGTGTGATAAACGTGGCGACGCGGCGTTAATGACTAAATTATTAAATTGTTTGCACTGTGTGTGGTGTGCTGCAGTGCCGTTCAATGTCGCTGTTAGTGCGCGAGAAATTTAATGGATATTATGATGGAATTCACAGCACATCACAAACAATGCAGAAGTTAGAGATGTGCGAAAACGAAAGTGAAAGTCTTCTCAAGTAGGCAGGTGTTTGGGATATATCGTTGGGTGTTGATGTCAGCATCATATTCTGCTTCTGAGATGAGTTTTACTGTAGCCAACTTAATTCCATCTTCAGTCATCCAATACGCGTCCATCTAGCGTGTAGTTTTCCTTACAGTAAAAGCAACATGAGTACTGGGCGGATGAGAAGCGCGATTGTTATTTATTCACATCTTACGCTGAGTTATAACGCAACATTCACGAATTTTCTAATCTACGGTGTACAATTGCATTAACACGTCGTAAAATTTTCTCTCGGAATATATGAGAAAGAGAAAATCATTTACGAATTCTTATTTGAGGATGGTATATTGTCTTGTATAAAAATTTGTGATGACTCATCCATAATGGAATTAATGTTTTATTTTGTTTAAAGTATTCACTATATAACACCCGTGTGATCCTATCGTAAAATCCGTCGTAAAATGACTCATATAAGCTACATGCAAATTTTCGATTTTGGAAATACCTACAATACCCAGCCAATTTTCTCATGGTTCAATGTAAAATCTAACAAGGGGAGGGCCAGGTCGTGTCATCTCCGATTTTAATCAAATTTGGTAGACATGTAGAATAGGTCTAACAACAATGCCTGTTAAAGCGAGACGACGTACTATCCAGGCATTATTCTTTAAAATGAGTTTGAATATATGAATTCAAGTTTATATACCTTATCGGGTAGGGCCCTGAAAACAGTCGATGTGGCGCGGTTGGTAGCGTCTGTGCTTTCGAAGCGAGAGGTCTGCGGATAGAGGCTTACTTTTTGAAACTTTCTTAATTCGATTTTTAATTTTTTGTTAAATTAAAGTAGATGATTTCAATGATTTCAACTTCATTTTAAATAACTCTTCATTGTTTGATATTGTTTGACATTCGATACTGGAGCTTCAAATATATTATAGGTTGTATTATTGCAATCAGATCCGTAGTCTTCGTTTTGTAATATCAGATACCGAACGTATGTAATGATCAATTAACGTGGATATCTCCTATGGAAATTAACATACAGGACTATAAAAATCGTCTCACCTTTTGATCTATCGACCGTTGCTAAAAAGTATTTAACCAAAGAAAATCACAAAAAAATTCAACAAATGCGCCGATGTAAATGTCATTCAGATTGATTGTGCTGGACGCAAGTTATTGGCAATACATAACAAAAGGGTTAGAGATTACTCCGCGCTCCATAAAATTATATTGTGTTTGACCTCTATCGATAGATAATAAAATGACTCATCCAAATTTGTTAAAATTAAATTAATTAAAGTGCAAATTGATGATATAATTACAATTAAAGAATTTGGTGAATATCTTTGCCGCAAGTAATAGTTTTCTTTTTCTGGCTGGTGACAGTTTTATGAGGGTCTTTCGAGAACCTCTCTACCTCTCAAGAATAGGCCTCTCTTACTTAGGCCTTGAAACATTCGAGGCCTATTTAACGTTCGGCTTTTATTCAATCAAATTTTCCAGCAGCGATGTCTTTGTTCACTCCAGCGGCGAATTCTAATTGCACATTTAACTCTTTAACTCTTACAGATATGGAAGAGATTGGCCGCACTATCTACAAATTAGACACAATTAACAACAAATATTAATCATTTACATTGCCCCTTCTGGTATCAATAATTCACAAAAAAATGATTATATATCAATTTCATATCAATTTATAGGGAATAATTTCACAAATTCAAAGTTATTAAAATTACATTGAATTAATTGTAAATTACTGATTTAATTATTTAAAAAAGGCAGAATGAGGGGAAAAAGTTTGATACAGTAAATCAGATTTGACAGTAATCCGAGAACGGCCGAGAATCTTGAGCGCTCAGTAGGTAGATTCTTAAGAAAGCGGCTCTTGTGCCTAGAGCAGGTATATTTTTAAGAAAGGACGACCCGACCCGAATTGCTGGAGCAGTTTATATTAATGCAAGTCAGTGAGCCACGAGCTCCAGAAGTAAAATATCAGAATATGAACTTTATTGAAACCCAAACGTTCCGTACAGTGGAACTGTGTGCACTGGTTACTGATTTAAGTTGATTGTTGTCTAGGCCAAAAACTCAGTAGGAGGCTGTTCGCAAAACAGTTGTTAGGCAACCCCCAACAATGCCCAATAAATAACCTGACGCTTCTCGCGACAATTGTACTGGGTGAACAAATACTGGTACAAATACAAGTACTTAACAATAGTAAGAGCATGTCATGTATTTTCTTGAGCTCTCTTTTTAAATGCATTAGCAGAGAATGCTAGGCATAGAAGCTTCAAACCTGAAGCAGGTAGCGTAAAAGTGTGTTGAGTGAAATACAGGATTGGCTAGACCAAAATGAATATGAAAAACCACATAACATCTAAAGCTTCTGGTTTTGATACGAGCACTTATTTAGTTTTCGCCGGTCTAGATTTGTTTAAGAGGCGTTGATTACAGTAGGACTTCCATAAGTGATTTTGATGGTAAACAGTAAAGGGAATGCATTGCTTACTATTCTGTAGCAGGGTACTCGTTAAATCGTGTTCTTAGAAGTCAAATTCAACTATCGTCGTTTATTGGGTGTTATTTCCTGAAATGTATATGTTCTATGGATTAATTCCGAAAACTATTCCAATAAACACTCAATTTTAGATAGAAATGTATTACTCATGCCCAATATATCTTTTATTTCTTGATTATTCTAGCATAATACAATCCATACAAACATGAATTAAACGTGAAATACTGAAATTATCTCAATGAAGTTGATTTTTTATTCACCTAATGACCAGCAGGGAAGTTAATAATGCACAGACCACAGTCCGCATGACTAGTGTTCCTTTCAAATGGTTCTATAGACACGGGCCTTGACCTCCCCACGGTACCGCGCTATCCAATCTCAGAGTTAATGCTGGTCAAGCACGAAAACAATGCCTTTCATTTCACGCTCAAAAAACGAGCATGCAACTTGTTGACTTTTAGCTGAATTATTTCTAGAGGTCAAACGATGATAGTTCTAGTTAGTGATCAACAATGAAAAATTTATGTGAACCAAGACAATTAATCCTTTAGACGAATACGAAGCAAGTTTTAAACTAAAAAGCTCAAGCCACGCATGATCCTAAATCAAACGTAAACAAACAAATACATTTTAATCAAACATTAAACTAGAAAAACACATTTTATTGCGGCAATAAATCCAATATAGTCGTATAATGTCCAGAACGTAATAATATTGAACAGAGTCGTTTTTATAACTCGGCGTTTTTATAACTCAATTCGAACATGAATTCACAATTTGCATGCAGTTAAATTCCGTTTTCGATTGTAATTTATGGCAGATATTGTGTGTAATGTGCTTTTCTTCACTCTTACCGCTGTGCTTCGTTCGTTCCATTCCGTTTGACTGATTGCGTTCACATTTCTTGCTGGCAAATGCTCGCGTTTTGCATTAGAACAAAACACTTTTATTTCATCGACGCGTCCGCAAAACGCTGGCAGTCGTACCGGCGCGTAAATATTGCAATCGCTTTCACTGCACAGTTTCGCATACAGCGGCAGAAAGAAAACACACAGCAGGTTGGCTGCTGATGGCGCGACGCGCAATAAATCAGCCTGGAATGTCGCGTTGCAAATAAAAGTTATCGAATCCGGTGGCGCATTGGCGCGTCCATAAAAGATCGGGTATGCCTGGCACGACAGATGACGATTATCGCACCTGTGCAATATGCAATCAATGCCGCTTTATTTATGACGAAATTAGCGATTGAAAAGACGCGGAACGTTTGTTCTGCATCATTTCCTTATTGCACAGCGACGCGCCGGCTTTGGAATGGGATATTTCACTTCTGATAGTGCGATAATGATCGTGCCATCTTGCAGGACGTTTCGCGCACTAATACGCGCAATAATCGTCCATAATAATCCAGCGAGATGAATAATTCAGCAGGAATCATTCACGACTGATAATTGGTGCAGTTATGCAAGTTCACTTAAATAGTTCTCTCGAGAAGATTCCTGATTAATTTCTTATTTTTTCGAAAGTATGTTTAAATATTAAAAAGGCCCACCTGGGCAGCCTAGTGGTAGCATCTCCGCTTACCACGTAGGAGTACGAGGTTCGATTCCCCGAGGTGGGCAATCCACCGGGTGAATATTATTCACCCACAACT
>JAODAC010026409.1:0-16531 GCA_027575185.1 Mimaenictus wilsoni
TTCAGTTCTTTCCCATTTCAATTAAATTCCCATTTCAGTTCTTTCCCATTTCAATTAAATTACATATGAATATAAATTCTATAAATAAATACAATTAAAAAAAAAACAATAAAAAACATAATAGTCAAAACTCCATCTCTTTACTGCCCTGCGTTCCTCCTTCTTTCTTTCTCCGAGACCCTAGCCACCCCATCCCCTCTCTACTCCAACCACCCCCTTACCACATTCGCACCTCCTCTCAGACCTACTGACCATGTTATAAAAATATGTCGAAAATACTTGAAAGTATCGAATGCAAATATATCAAGTGTCGAAACTGAAAGTAATGGTATGAAAGCATCGAATATATCAAAAATTGAAATTATCGCTATTAAATGAAAGTATCGATAATTATCGCTATATAAACTTGATAGTAACATATAAGTACCGAAATTGTTTGGAAAGGAATCCTTTTTGGTTTCGCAAATATGTCGATACTTTTTTGGCAACTTTAGAAACTGAAACATTTCTCATTTTCTAGAGGATTTGTAAAGGATTCTGAATGCATCTGGAATGAAAGACGAAATACTCTAAACATTTTAATGCCATAAAATAACGAACTTCTTATGCGAACTTTACGCTAATTTTCCCATTAGAATTTCAGCTCCTTTCGTTTTCTGACTTTTAATCAATTTGAGGTGAGGTATCAGCAACTTTTTGAGGTTTTCCTGTGCACTTTCCTTGTTATTTGAGTAGACATCAGCCAGAAGGAAACAACCTCTATTTATCTTCACCCATGCAGCAATCTGAAAATTGAATTTAAAGCATTTTAGAACAATTTTATAACTATTAGAATTAGATTATTTTAAATTTTGAAAATTAGAACATTGTTAAAAAAGCTTACAATATCATCATCTAAACACGAAATAATCGCATTTCCAAAAGTGGTATCGCCTTGAATGTTCTTATCATTCTGCAGCTGCCGTTTCAGAGACATATTAATGCCGCTGTTTTCAATGTACAACTGCTCATCGATTTTTACCTCCAAATCGGTGCAAATAGTCGCGAGTTCGTTGAGTGCCGGTCCTGCACTGTCCATCGCGTTTTCGTTGCGTAGAATTTGTGCGGTGACAAGCAGACATTTCGGGTCCATGCACCACACACGTGGCAGTTCGGCGATTTTTGCTAGTAACGGAGCAATGCAATGTTCGATAATTTCCTTGCGGCGCACATCGACGTCTTTCTTCGCCGTAGACGCAGTACGACCATCCTCCAATTCTTTAATAAAACGCGGATGGAACTGTTTGCGATCGCCAGGCGCAACGAGCCAGGCTAGAACGCGACGGCCCCATTCGTTCGCGATTAGTTCATCGGCCTTTTTGATAATTTCGCTGATGATGGCTTTGTTCAGCAAGACCGTGTCGTCGGCGGAGTCCATCAGGCAGATGATAGCCGTGTGGGCATGCTCATGCTTACACATATCGATGATGTGTTCTTTGATTGCTTTCATTGCAGTCTGAAAAGAATCGAAACTTGACTTTCACGTAAAAACTATCAGAGGAAAAATCGATTCAATATTTCTGTATAAAAAAACTTCTGTACCAAAGTAAAAGTATCGATAATACCTTCTAAGTTGCATTAAAAAGTATGAATTACCTTCCGATCCTTATTGGTACCATGCCAGAAACAATTCATAGCAGCATTAGCCCCATCTTTGCTATTACTCAACACAACAATGTGTGGAGCAAGCTGTGAAATCAATTCAGCGCGATCTTCGGCGCTGCATTCGGCAAGGAACTGCGATATAACGCTCTGTGCCAAGCCGGAATCGAGTAAATCTTTGTTCAATATCCGCGCCAGATTCGCCTTGGTCGAGCTAAGTGCACCAGCCTTCATATCCTTACTATCCTTGTAGACATCACGCAAATGCTTGACGTTCACATCCTTCGTCTGCTTGTATATATCTCCGAAAAACTCCTGAATGAGGTTGATTTTGTCCGTCGGTGTGGCGTACTCACTGTAGGCAAACTCCAGCACCGGAGCACTAACGGCATGACTGGCTAACTTTACTGCATTGCCGTACAAAGCTTGAATGCATTTGGTGCGCGATTCAAGATTGCTGTACTTTAGCAGGCACTTTACCACAAACTTTCCGTATTTTGACTGTAGCATGAGGACTGTTGATGGTATGATTTCCTGTAAACAATGTTAACATATTTTAAATTTATGTAATATTATTATATTCTGCACATACTGCACTGTAGGTTTGATTGAAAAGAATTTGAGGAATTACACCCACATGTTTCTGGTGATACAATGTACATTTCGGGTGCAAAGCATTCATCTTCAGGCATATGCGCATCAATCATATGGCAGATTATTTCACTCCTGTTCCTTGTTCTGAATTGTTTTCTGAATACTTTCTTTCACTTACAGGAGAAATCCCAGAATTTACTAGTTAGTGACTCTATAAATATGAGAATAAAACTTTGCTATACCCTTTTAAAACAACCCAATACGTGTAGGAACTTTGCTGATCAATTTTATGCAATTACCGAACAAATTTAGAAGTAAACATACTCAGGGATTGTTCAAATTAGTGAATATCATGTTAAAAACGTTGAAAAACACTAATTCAATGTCTACATGAGTGAAACTAGTTGCTGTTTCTCTTTTTTCCTTATATTTACAGGAAAATGCAATAATTGAATAGTCAAAGACTCTTTTAATGAATAAAAATTGACAGAAACAAAATTATAAATGTATAAAATATGTCTGAAACAAAATTATACTGGTCTAAAACATCCCGATGTATGTGACAATGATTCTTATCAATTTCAATCAAATTCAAAACAAATTTAGAAGTAAATATACTCAAGGATTGTTCTGACTACTGAATATCATGTTAAAAACGTTGAAAAATACTAATTCAATGTCTAAATGAGTGAAACTAGTTGCTGTTTCTCTTTTTTCCTTATATTTACAGGAGAAATGCAAGAATTGAATAGTCAAAGACTCTTTTAATGAATAAAACATGACAGAAACAAAATTATACATGTAGAAAATATGTCTGAAACAAAATTGTACTGGTCTAAAACATCTCGATGTATGTGGGATTGATTTTGATCAGTTTCATTCAAATACAGAACAAATTTAGAAGTAAATATACTCAGGGATTGATCTGCTTAGTGACTATCATGTTAAAAACGTTGAGAATCACCGATTCAAAGTCTCAAAGGAGGGAAACTACTCGCTGTTTCCCCTATTTTTTATATTTACAAATGAAGCAATGTTTACAGGAATGTTTCTGTTCAATTTCATACAATTACTGAGCCAATTTCGAAGTAAATATACCCAAAAACAAAATACTTACTTCACTAATATTTTGCTTCACATTAGGAGCCCCATGTTTCAGCATATACTGTACAATCCGAGCCATATCATGCGCCAAGACAAACTTAACATAGTTGCCTTGATTCCCCAGCAGTCCATGCAGTTCGTTGATAAGCGCCGTGCGTTCGGCAGCAGGAATCTTCTTCACGCGTATCTTCTCGCCGATCACCTTCGCCTTCGTGATGATATCTATCAGGCTACTTTTACGGCTAGTTTTACGCTTCAAACGCAGCTCTTTCTTCTCCTTCTTGTACACATTCCAATCGGCAGGACGTTCCAACGGGGCGCCCTGGAGGCTCTCAAACTTAGAATTCTTACCGTTCTTCACTTTATTATAAGGAGGCTTTGCTCCTTTGTTGAATTTATTGCCCGGAGTTGTTTTATTCGGCTTGCTGAACTTCTTGTCTTCTTTGGGGCCCTTTTGGAACGGTTTCTTCGTCAGTTTGCTGGTCTCCTTGTTGGTAATTTTCGCTTTTTTGGGAGGACTTGCTTCGTCTCCTTTCTGTTTTGTTTTCTGCGTCTTCATTGTGTTTTTACCAATACAAATTTATGGAAGTTTTATTTATTACTTTATCAGCATGCATGAAACACAAACGAACCTGAGGATCGGTCACCACGTGAATCTGTTATTTTGGGTTAGTTTATTTCGTATCGGTTGGAAAAGAGTGGGAAACTGAAGACTAGCGACAACTACAAACTAGTAGATTTATTTTTTCACGTTCCACCTTTGGAAGATAGATGGCGCTATTTGGAAAATTTCCAATTGTAAACAAAATAAAAACATATAACAAAATCGAATGTACTTTTATTTATATTTGCTTCATTCCTATGTACAGAAATCTTTTTCATACTTTCCCTTGCAAAAAGTATAGGTACGATAAATTGTTCATACTTTTGATACTAAAACGTATTCTTATCAGAAAGTATCGTTTCTTTTGATACCAAAGAGTGTTGGTACTTTCGATATCGAAAAGTATCATTACTATATGAAATTGAATCTAATAACGTCTACCTCATCGATCTCAAATAAATGTCTTGACCTAAAAATTTATTTTTTCATATTTCCCTTCTGTAATACCATAAATATGTTAAATCTGTTCAATTATAAAATATTTGATTCTGTGGAAAGATATTACATTGTTGTTAAGCAATGGATAATATTTTGCAATACCGGCATGATTGTGATAAAATATGAAAAGAGTTGGTCATAGTTTCCATAGCGAATTTAATTAATTCTAGAGAAGCTAACAATGAACTACGTTTAAAGATATTAATAGAAATCATTGACAGTTAAATAAATGGACCGCAAATAATCTTGACAGTTTCGATACTGTCAAAGCTGACAAGTATCAAAACCAAGAATTATCATTTTTTCTTAAGTAATCCATTATACACGATACCAGAAAGTTTCGATACGACAAATTATCGGTAGGAAAAATTATCCATACTTTGGATACCAAAAAGTAACGATACCGAAAATTTTTGATATCAAAAAATACCGATTCTTTTGTTACCAAAAAGAATCGGTACTTTCAATACCTAAATGTGACAATACTCTAGATACCAAAAAGTATCGATACTTTCAAGACCAAAAACGATACTATCCATCTAAAAAAAGTTTCAATTTACAGAAATTAACAATTAAAAATTAACAACACTGCCAAATTTCTATTCCAAAAAGTATCGATATTTTTGGTATAAAAATGACTAGATACCAAAAATTATCGATTTCAAAACATATCGTTTCTTTTTATACCATATAATTTACATTATAATTATTAATTACAAAAACGAAAAATGATCATAAGTTTTTATACAAAATACTATACCTACAGTATAGTGAAAAGAATCGATGTTTTTTAATCCAAAAGGTGACGATACTTTCAAATTTCGATACCAAGAAGTATCGATATTTTCGATTTTTAAAAGTATCGATACTTTCAATACCAAAAATTATTGATAGTTTTGGTATATGTACTTAAAAAGTTGTCGATATCAAAGAATACAGACACTTTTTGATATCAACAAGTAACGGTACTTTAGATTCTTTTGCTGCCGATAAGTATCGATACTCTGACGATAAGTATCAATACTCTAAATTCCGAAAAACAAGAATACAAAAACTGATCGATATCAAATGATACCGATACTTTTATTATCGAAAAGTATCGAAAACAAGAATAAGCTTAAATATCGGTATGTCAGCAAGTATAGGCGTCATTCACCCTTTTCAAGGTTAAACTGTCAACTGTCACTTGCGATTAAATTGTGCAAATAAAAATGTTTTAAACGGTCCATGATTTCATATGTCAATGGATTATAGGTAGATATCGCACACCCGAAACACCGAAGCGCCTGATGCGCACAAAGCGCCACTCTGCGCGTACAAAGGCTGTCAAAAGACGCTGGTGCGCGCCTCGCTGCATGGACTCGCATTACTCGCATGAACTGCTGACGGCCGCAGAATACGGCGAACGGCGACAAAGCGCGCACAACCACCTAGAGGCGAGCGTGTGGTGCGTACGCTACGCACTCTTCTTTCGGAAGGCGGCAATCGTGTGCAGTGCGTGTGCGTGAGTGTATCCAGTGAGGCACCGCCTGAGCGCGGCCACGATGTACTCCTCCATCGCGTGCCACCACACCAGCAGCGGCACCATCATCATCATCAGCAGCATCAGCATGAGGCAGCCGATCACGTCGTCACAATCGCAATAAAACCCACAACGTACGCGGGAGGGTGGGGTGAGTAAACGCACAGATACACCAGGTGGTTGGACGGCGCTTCGCGAGCATCGAATTGCGTGTGTGCCTCGCGATTCGCAATTGTTTTAACCTCATTCGCGTTGCGAGGCATTCGCAAAACAGTAGCGAATCGCCACAAGCGAGTCACATTCACTCATAATCAGACAGGCACGCACGCACGCATTTTTGCCAGCGA
The DNA here is from genome assembly GCA_027575185.1 of Mimaenictus wilsoni. Taxonomy (NCBI): domain Eukaryota; kingdom Metazoa; phylum Arthropoda; class Insecta; order Coleoptera; family Staphylinidae; genus Mimaenictus; species Mimaenictus wilsoni. The sequence goes on from JAODAC010026409.1 coordinate 6,311, forward strand.
TCGCTCTGCCGCTTCCAATCTACCCCCATAGAGTACCCTCTCTACAGGTCTCTCTTTCAACCACTGTACGCATTTTTTTGTTTGTGTTTTCGGCACGCAGGTAGCCCGACGCCCCCCTGTTTACGAGGCCGCGCTGTCGCAATGATTGAGAGCGTGTCGAAGCGTACGTTTGGGAGCTCCAGCGGCACGTACAACGTGCACGCGCTGGAGCTCGCCGCCGTGCGCGGCCGCACGCAGAAGGCGTGCGAACTGAAGGTGTCGTTCCTCGACGACACCGAGCGCACGTTTCGCGTGGAGAAGCGCGCCAAGGGCCAGCAGCTGCTCGACCAGGTCTACCAGCATCTCGAGCTGGTCGAGAAGGACTACTTCGGACTGCAGTTTAGCGAGAACGGCTGTACGCCGATGAGCAACAAGCCGGAATGCATGGTAAGCTATGCAGATTTCCTCCAGCTCCTGCTGCAGTGACGACCATTACACCTTTATTATTCCGTTGGTTGTAGCGTTGGTTGGATCTGCACAAGTCGATCAAGAAGCAGCTGAGCGGATGTGCCGACAAGCTGTTGCACTTCCGCGTCAAATTCTACGTCAACGATCCCAGCAAACTGCAGGAGGAGTACACGCGCTACCAGTTCTACCTGCAGGTGCGGCGCGATATTCTCGAGTCGCGCCTTTTCCTGCCACCGTCCACGGCGTGTCTTTTGGCCAGTTACATCGTCCAGTGTAAGTACACTTTCATTTTTATTGCGTATCTTAGATGTTTCCAATTTATGCTTGCAATATTGCTTTAACATTCTATGAATTCGGGAATGATAAAAAAGTATCGATATCAATAAATATCAATTCGTAAATACTATACACCGATTCTTATCGATATTTCATGTATTGATATCTTATATTTCTATATTTTCGATACTTACTATCCATATTCATACTTTCAAATTTCGATACGTTTATATCGATAATCTCCAGTCTTGTTAGTTATTGTTCGATATTTGAAACTTTAGATTCCTATAAGTATCAATACATTTGATAGGGATAAATATTGAAGTTGTGGTCTCGATATTTTTTTTCGATACTTTCTTAACCAAACAATATTGAAGTATTTCTATTTTGACATTACTAAAAAATACAGTACTATTAAAACTCGATACCAAAAGTATCGATACTTCTAAATTTCGGTAATGAAAACTTTCCAAACTTTCGCTATCAAAAGTATCGATACCTTTAAGGTTCGATACCAAAAAGTACTTTCATATTTCGATAGCAACAACTTTCAAAGCATACAATTATCAAAAAATACATAGATATTTCTCAATTTCGATAAGAAAAAATATCGAAACTTTAATTTCTTGTCACCGCCAATTAGATTCCGTATACATTACTTAAGAATATAAGCTAAAATTAGATTGCAGTTGGGATTGACAACAAATAGATGTCATAACCTTTACAGCCTTTTATAATGTGCAAATAATAACAAGAATAGCAACAAAAACAAACCACATCTCATATAAAAACACATAAATATAAATACATTGAGCATTCGCGTATGCTTTCATCCATCCTGACCATCTATCGTCTCCTTCTCTTCATCTTCTCTCTGATTCTTCTTCTAAGAAGCTACGTTGACATAATTTATTTTGGTTAAATTCACATTAGATATATTTCCAACCAAAAATCAAATTCAAGATTTGCATTTTAATCTTGGACGAAACGAAACGATAGTGACGTACAACGTAATAAACCTAAATTTACTTGAGAACTTGATAACCCACATTATTCATTCATAGCCATTAATAATTCTATAGCAAATACAATATAATAACGCGTTAAAATATTCACAAATCAGAAGTCATATTATCGAAGTGGCAGCATTCCTTAACAAATGGCATTGTTAATTGTCATGTGGCAATGGCAAGTAATGGTTGATTAATATAATTGTCATTTGATGTTCCAGCCGAACTTGGAGATTTTCAACCAGACGAACATGGTGCTAACTATATATCAAATTTGAAACTTGTGCCTGGTCAGAACGAGGATCTCGAAAGGAAAATTTCCGAGTTGCACAAATTACACAAGTAAGATCTTCTTTCTTATTGATTTATCGATTTATTTAGGGGAAAACCTCATGTCAGGTAATGCAAAAAGCTTTGAATTTTTTATGACAATTCAATATTTTCTAAGTACAGTGCAATTTTTTCACATTATAAAATCGATATTTTATCATATTCTAGAGTACGTACGACTTAAGAGGGAAAATACCAATACTAGAGACTATTTCAATATATGAACTTCACGTACAAACATTTTCATTTTCATTCGTATCGTAAGACAATGCATGCACGTCCCTAATAAGATCCCACCGATTAATACATGAATTTCACGATTATTTTGCTTAAAAATATAACGCAAAACGTTTAGAATTCTTTATGACAATTCGATACTTCATAAGGACAGACTTTTTTTGCAAATTATTATATTGTTAATTTAGGTAAATATGTAGGGCGTGTTTATATCGGCTCCTTTTTTTAGTTGCTTGGCTGCGTACACTCTAGCGTCCTTAATTTTAGTAGGTAACGAAAAACCAAACAATTTCTGCAGAGTTTATAAAACTAGTTTGAATATGACGTCGAGAAAAACTCAAAGAAAAACTTATAAGTTCGTGGTTTTTATTCAGTTTTAAAGTTAGCATTCATTCTAACTTTAAAATTGATAAAAACGTCATGAAAATACGAAAAATTGTATATATTTTTTTCATAAAACAATCGACGTCATATTTTACAGTACCTAATTATCTATAAACTGAGTCGCTATTCAACCATATCGAGTCAGTAAAATTTTCTCAATCGCGAACGCAAAATCAAAAAACGATGATGGAAGACGAACACGTTTAAAGTAGGATATAAATATCCTAGTCCTACGACATAGGCGCGAAAAATCGCATTAACAGAAACTATTTCAATATATGTACTTCATGTACATTTTCATTCAAATCGGAGTCGGACAATGTATGCATGTTCCCTATAAGATGAAAATTTGTATACGTGTAGACCATATATCGAAATAATTTATGTTAACGTGATTTTTCGCGTTTAAACTTGGATAAATATAAGAATACTACATTTTTTCCTGGCATGATCTTAGCCCAACGACGCAATCGCGAAAAATCCCATTAACAAGAACTATTTTAATATAATAGCATCACGAGCAAACATTTTCAATCAAATCGAAGTCGGACAATGCATACACGTCCCTACTAAGTTCATGCCGGTTATATTTTTATGAGCTTTAAGAGCTCATAACTTCCTAAATATTTTAACTATCGACTAGAAGTTTTGAGGGAAAATTCTTGAATAGTTTAGGTTTTTTAACATGGAAAATGTGGTTGGTCCTTTAACTTTGTATCTGTTATTTATACTAATTAATTTTATCATCCTAATAATTCCAGAGGACAATTACCTGCCGACGCCGAATTCAATTTTCTCGATCATGCCAAACGTGTGGATATGTATGGCGTTGAATTGCATCCAGCTATGGTTAGTTTACTTCATAAATTTAAGTTTGTATCCATTCAGATTTGAATCTAACCTAAATCTTATTGGTATCTTACAAGTAATAAGATTTAGGTACCTAACCTAACCTAAAACTTGTTAGTTGTAAGATTCCATCTATTTATATATTAAATATGTCCTATTAATGTTTCTAAAGGACAATCATAACAAAGATATCTCACTGGGAGTCACACATCTCGGCCTGGTCGTGTTCCAAAACTGCAATCGGATCAATACCTTCTCCTGGTCGAAGATCATGAAAATATCCTTCAAACGAAAGAGATTCTTCATTCAACTACGTCGTGAATTGGTGCGTTTTTATTCATATTTTTTTTACATTGGTTCCCGACGTATGTTCGATTGTTATATTCTCATGTATTCATTTGTTTCCAATTACAGTCGGAGAGTTATGACACGCTGCTAGGATTCAACATGGAGACGTATCGGTCGTCGAAGACACTGTGGAAGGCGTGCGTCGAGCATCACACGTTCTTCCGGCTGCATTCGCCGAAAGTGCGCCGACGATTTCCGCTCTCGCTCGGCTCGAAGTTTACGTATTCCGGACGCACCGAGTTCCAGACGGTGGAGGACGTTAAGCAGCGCGGCAAGCTCGAGAGAAAGTTCGTGCGTTCGCCCAGCAAGACTTTTGTAAGTTGCACTACACATTTTTTAAATTATTTTTTTAGTGCTTTCTTTCATTATCATGTGGGAAACGATTCAGTGTTTTGGGAATGTTTAACATATGTGTCGTTTTTTATTATTCGCTTTTTGGTGTGTGAACACATTTTTATGATGGGAACTATAAAATTTTAGAAAAAAAAATCGATGTTTTTATAGTGACAATATCGATATTTCTTTATTTTGAAAGTATAAACATTTTTGGTTTTAAAAGTATTGAATAAAAATATCGGTAATTTTGTGTATCAAAAGTATTGATGTTGTATGCTATCAATATTTTGGGGAATCTATACTACATTGAAAATATCGATATTTTTGTACCTTTATTTGCATACAAACTTTTTCCAACAAATTTCCTCGAATTTCATCTCGATTTTACAGCTCCACTAAATAAATACATAACAATACACTAAATTTCTATAAATAAATACAATAAAAAACTAACCAAACGTAAAAAAATTACAAATTCCATTGCCTTGGCCCAAGTCTCCATCTCTCTATTGCCGAGCCTTCCTTCTTCTTTGTTTCTCTATCAGGATTACCGAGACCCTAACCACCCCATCCCCTCTATCACATTTACACTTCCTCTCAGACCTACTTCCCATCCCTCATTCATTCCTACGCATTCCCACGCCAGGTGCTTCCTGTACCCTTCTCCCATCCACACTATTTTCTCTGTCTCTTGGGAACCACATCTAGGTATGGCCATAATTCACTTCTTTTCCCCGAATTGTATCGAAAGTATTTGGTTAATGGAATTTTGGCATCGAATGTGTCTACTTGTTGGTATCGAAAATATTGAATAAATATATCGATATTTTATGTATTTACAAGACCTTTGTAAGTCGGATCACACATTTTTTTAAAATACTTTTTTCTGCATTCTTTCATTATCATGTGGGAAACGATTCAGTGTTTTGGGAATAAAATGAGGTTACAATGAATGTATTTAAGTGGAAAATTGAATTGTACGATTGTACACATTGTTTTACATCTGTGTAAAACCAGCGAAAAGTGATACTTATTGCAACATGTTAAGTGTGCGATAATTATTTCAATATATCGATATTTTTGCGTTGTATTTTCTTAAAAAGGGAGTGCACAGATTGTCCGTCACCGATTTTAAATATTTTCTTCTTCTGTTAAACGATGCAACATTTTGCCAAAAGGAAATGTTTTCAATATGCAGCGAAATCTCGAAATTTCGTTTTTTTTGTGGATTTTATCAAAAACCTTACTGATAAAGAAACTGTTTTTGCTCTTTGTCGTTCCTGTCTTTTAAAATGTCATTAGCCGCTCCTTTTTGCTGTATTGCATTGATCGGTATTTAATGAAAATCTGTCCATAATAGCACAAATTCATATTGGCTACGGACAGTACGTGCACACCCTTTATGAGAATTATAGAAAATATATTTTGCAACTGCAAATTTGTGTCACAGATTAAGTCACCTCCACCACCAGCATTGGAAGACAAAGGCAAGATACTACCAGCGCCTGCACGACCACCACGTCCGTACGAAAACAAAGTGACATCGCTCGGCGCTAAGGAACCGCGTAAAGCATGGGCGGAGAGTACGCAGCTATCAGACGAGTAAGTTGTCTAACAACTGACTTTCTGTCATTTCATAGACTGGCAGGATTGTTGTTGCGTGAACGTGTAGTTAGCAAAATGCGTTGCTCCAATATTTTTAAATATTTAATGTGTACGCACAGCGATGGCGGCTTCCTGGACCTGACCATCGAGGGCCCCTTCTCGCCTGGCCTCGCCGGCCGCGTGCTGAGCTACGCCGACGAGGAGCCGCCGTCGCCGACGTCCAACGGCGGGCTGTACGATACGCCGCCGTACAGCGCCAGCCACTCGCCGATCTCGCAGCCGCCGCACGACGACGGCCAAGTGACCGTCACCATCTATCCGGACGAACTCGGCAAGTACGGCTTCAACGTGAAGGGCGGCACGGCGAACGATGTGCCGATCGTGGTGTCGCGCGTCGCCGCCAACACGCCGGCGGACCGCTGTAATCCACGTCTCAGTGAGGGCGACCAGCTGCTGACGATCAACGGGCAGGATGTGCAGCATGCGCTGCACGCGCAGGTCGTCGCGATTATCCACGAAGCGCGCACGATTAACGGAGGGAAGCTGTCGTTGCTCGTGCGACCAAACGCACTCTATGGTATCGGCGACGATGACTTCGAGGAGCCACCGTACCAGTATGTGCCCGCCGATGACATCCTGCTACGTCCACCATCACCAGGCAATGCGCTCGAGCAGAGCATTCTCCTGCTGGCGGACGGCCTCGCTAGTGGTGCCCTTATCTCCCAGTATGAATTGCTGTATCGCAAGCATCCGGACCTCACGTGCGATGAGGCGTCTGTGTCGAAGAACGTTAATAAGAATCGTTACCGCGACATTTCGCCTTGTAAGTTACAATTTTAATATTTATATTTTATCGATTTATTCATACCGATATATTTATATATCAGAGTTTCACCGAAGCATGAATTGTATTCGTTTTGGAGGCAACACTGCTAATTTTAATGATCAAAAAGTATCGAGAAAGTTTCGATCCTTTTTAGTATCGTAAATATCGCATCTTTAAAAAATCGATATTGACATCGATATTTTTTTAAATCTATTTATCGATACCGTTACTCATCGATTCAAATATTTTTATAGATCAACCGATATTTTTAAATATCAATATTTATCGATACCGATATTTTCATGTGTCGACTTTTATCGGTACTGATATTTTTAGATATCGATATTTATCGATCCGATTTTTCATATACCGATAATTATCGATGCCGATATTTTGTTTGCATCGATAATTAATGATACCAATATTTTTACATGTCGATAATTATCATTATTGATATTTTCCGAATTCATAGTTATTGATATCGACATTATATCTTTTTCTTTTCTCGCACCATCGGTTTTCGATTTCCCCCGAAACGATTTCCCCGACGAAATACATCATGTTAAAAATAATACAATTTTGTAGATGATAACACGCGTGTGATATTGAATGATTCGCCGTCCGGCGACTACATCAACGCCAACTACGTGAATATGGCGATTGCGAACAGTGAGGTGGTGAACAAGTACATCGCTACACAGGGCCCGCTCCAGAATACGATTGAGGACTTCTGGCAGATGGTGCTAGAAGGTGGGTGCGATCTCATCGTGATGCTGACGACTGTCATCGAACGCGGGCGCGCCAAGTGCGTGAAGTACTGGCCGAACTTGAACGAAACGCTGACCCTCACGAACACCACGATCAAGAGCACCGATGAGCAGACGGATGAGTCGGGTAGCTTCGTATTTCGCGAGTTTCTACTTATTGACAATAAGGTATGTCACCATCATCACTATTTTCAAACAAACCTGACACGTATCGATTTAAAAAGTGAACTATAAGAAATTTAATTTGTAAATAATATAAACTATACAAGTTTAAAATATTAATGCATGTATATATGAACTTAATGGATTTAATTGTTAAAATTTAATAATAGTTAAATGACAGTTATTAATATCTAACAAGTTTCAAATGTCAGTTTTAAAAATTTGGCAAGTGTCAAATGTAAGTAATTAAAAGGTCATGCATGATTTTTTTACGTACGTCTTTACATAGATGTATCTTATAGTTACGTGGATAATAACTTTATATGTTCATATTTTCAATTTATTAAAAACTTGTGATATGTTCATTGCCCGATTTGCAATTAGGAAAGACAAAGTCCTACCGAATTTATTGGTAATCATAGTTAGATGCAACTGCAACCGAATTTATCCACTGCTTATAAGTTAGTCAAAATTTATCTCGGTATGTTTAGTATTGTAAGTATTGAATCTTTAAAAAGCGATGCTGATATTTATAGGTACCGATATTTTTAAATATCCATAACTAGCGATACCGGTATTTATATATCGATAACTATCCATACCGATATTTTTTATATCGATACCGATATTGTTTATATCGATACCGATATTTTTATATATCGATAATTATCGGTATTCTCTATGGATCGATATTTTGAGATTATGCTTATATTTTCACGTGTTTTTCTAGTTTTACACCACATACGAGAACTTAACTTTGTTAGTAAATGATAAGTTATTCATTGTTGCTGTGTGCTAAGTAAATAATAATTCTATTTTCTCCGTGAAGACGAAGAACGAGCGTAGCGTACGTCATATGCAGTACGTCGCGTGGCCGGATCACGGCGTGCCCGACTCGCCGGAGCAGTTCTTAGCGTTCACGGAACGCGTCCGTGATTCGCGACAGCGCTCCGTCGACGACGCACCCGTCGTCGTCCACTGCAGCGCCGGCATTGGTCGCACCGGCGTGCTCGTCCTCATGGAGACTGCAATGTGCCTTATGGAAGCCGGCCAGCCCGTCTATCCGCTTAGTATTGTTCGCACTATGCGCGAACAAAGAGCCATGATGATTCAGAATGCTGTAAGTTACTCTGTCCCTACTTCATCAGAAGAGATTTATTATATACATAGTTATTTTTCACGCATATATACGTCATGATCAATTATGATGCAAACCAGTGCTAATATGATATTGTGTTTTTCAGAGTCAATATAAATTCGTTTGTGAGAGCGTGCATTCTGCATATACGCAGAAAGACATCTAAAAGCAACGAAGAAAACAAAACGACCAAATCGAAGATGACAAAATTCATGCGCGATTTTTTCGAGAAAAGAAAACTGCCACTCAGGAGTACAAGTGCAAATTGTCGTGGCCATGTCCGTCCCCTTATTCCCATTTTGTAAATGACCCACATCCTCCCAATTCTTGGCAAAGAAATGATGCACGCAGCGGCGGGTATCGTCCATTTTTCGCCCTCGTCGATACTCGTTTTTTTTTTTTTTGCACCCCCCCCCCTAACATCGTCGAGGAACCAAAACGAAACCAAAAAAGAGCAGGAATCTCGCGAAAAACGATCGCCGCTTGCCGAGACGTCCCCCCCGTACTGATATTCTAAATGACTAAATTAACTCAATACACCAAATTACAAAGCAACGAGCGCGTACCGCTCGCGGGAATGTTTGATGAATTTTTCTAGTAGATTTATAGATTTAAGGCAGACACCGAGTAAGATATTTATATTCGAGATGATTATTCAGAGATTATTTATTCAGAGACGCGCGGTTTTCGTGCGACGCAGAAAGGCGGAGGTGGTGCGACCCATTTTTTACTCGTAAGACGAGGGGGCGGTGAACGCGTGTACAAATAAGCGAGGCTGTGTCGCCGCCTCCTAAGCGCCACCCCTTTAACGTCCAAGCGCACGGTTAGAAGTTAAGAGGCAATGCAATGAAACTCAGTGCCATCTAGTGGCAGAATGATGGACCAAAAGTATAAAGAATAACCTTGGTTTAATATATCGTTTTGACGCTAGAAGGCGCTGTTTTCATTGTATCCCCTTAAGCGAACGTAGGTAGAGCAGTGTGTTGTGTGTTTGTTGTTGTCCATAGCTTTCTGGTGAGAACAACGTGTCTGTAAACAGCGATGAGACGTCCAAAATTGTTTGTGGGTGTGGCGTGCGAGGTCGCCCAATACGCACAAGTGTGACTACTGAACAAAAACAAATTATGTACTGTATTTTCTACAGCGCGTCGTAGTGTCACATCCGCAACGAATTAACTCGATTATTATATTACGGCTGTTTACAAAGGCAACAAATTATTTTACAAAAAAAGAAGAGAATGTGTCTCATTGCATGCGATGCAATATAATTGCAGAATTGTGAGTGCAGCTGAGTAAACGCAATTTATTTAGTCATTTTTGACGCCAGGTGGCGTCGTTTCATTGTAAATATACGTCATTTTTCAATATGACGTATATAAACGTCATTTTTCATGATGGCGTATATATACATCAGTTTTATTAGGTCGTATATGCTCGTCATTGTTCATTGCGACGTATGTATACGTCATTTTCACCAATGTCATTTTTCATTGTGACGTATATATA
>JAODAC010026420.1:5948-16519 GCA_027575185.1 Mimaenictus wilsoni
CATCGACAATCTTATCCGTACTACTCGCTTGACCCATAGTCAATCGAGTATTGGAATCTTTGACCGTCCAACAAATTGCTCGTTGTACACATGAAGTTGTATCAATGTTGTGATCTGTAAGGGCTTTGTCAATGGAAGACACGAACTTCCACACTGAAGACGAGGCCAGAAACTCATCGCCTGAAACATGACAAACATGACAAGCAAACAAAGCAGACGCAAATCAGGTGGCACGAGGTGCGATTAGAAAACAGGCACCTAGTCGTCATGACACTGTGAATTTCGAAAATCATCAGAAATTTTTTGTGCGTCACAATGCGATGAATTCGAGAGTAATAGCAAATTGCAAGTTCGTACAAAATTTCAATAATATTCAATTATTTATTTATTCATAATCATTGCAAACGTTCATGAGCAATGGAGAAATTGTACATGTTGGAGATCTTTGTGACGACCGTCGTCTTTGAAGAACTGCCAGTACCCTTGAAGAAAGATATCGTTATCACAGCCACATGTACGAATATCGGTAGTCTTGAAATCAGAACAAACGTAATGGGGGCACTAGAGAATCTTGAAGCTAAAGAACGTTCCGCGAAGAACAAGAACTTCGACATTAGTTGTGGGCGCTCCATATTATTTCCGAAAGATAGTAGACGAATGAAAGAAGTGATGAAGAACGACACTCTGGAAATTACTGTTGGTACCACCCAACAAGTGGATCCGATTGGATCCATTCACATTCCATGGAATGAATACTTCACAGAAATGGTTGAAAGTTCTATAGAGACAACTGGGTATCTTACACCAGTCATGGTTCAAGAAGATTATGAACTCTTGAAAAATGGTAAACATACAGCGACTGTCAGTTTGATGATAGGGCTAACATTCCTCGGTCGCAACGTTTACACCAACATTCAAAAATTGGCCAGCAAGATCGATTCCGGAGATCCGGATGCTGCTGAAGCATTTCTGTTCAAGTCTGTAGACAACGCGACTATCTTTAAATGTGAACGTCATGGGGCTGGGTCTGATCATGATATAATGCCCGTTGCTCCGATATACAACTTTGTTTCGTCGAATATACGTGCACAACCAATGGGAATGGGCGCGCCAATGGGCGGCAAAGGAGGCAAAGCTACAAAGTCTACGGAAACTATTCTAGCTTTCACTTCAAAAGGAGTCAGTAGTACTACATCTGTTCGCCAATCGACATTTTTCGGAATGTCATCAGTGGACATGTCTTCGATGGCCCAACGAATGTTGGCTGGTGGTAGTACTGCTTCATTCATGCCTGTTACAACAACTACGAGAGGACCAAACTATTTGGATCTGACCAATTTGAAAATGGATGCTAGTACTTTTTCCATGCTGGCTTCCGCCATGGGAATGCATGTTTATCAAGACTATTCCGACTCATTTGGTGAGGGTGAAGGTGAAGGGCATGGCTTCAATCCGTTGTTTGTGGATTATAAAGCGTTGACCGTGGCCGAGATTGAGGCACGTTTATGTAGACACCCCGATTGTCCAGCGGCGAAAAAGTTCAAGGAATTTGGGATAGGACCGTTATCTAAGGGTATAAGTGGTCTGGGAGGGATGTACAATGATGTGGAAGCACCTTGTGCATATGGCTTAAGTCACTGCAATGGAACTATAGATGATTACGGGCCTTTAGGTCGGTTTAAACGACCGAAGAAGGCTGAGGATCCATTTGTGCCACAGAGTGATTGTAAATGTGCCAGGAAGTCACCTTCAGTCACCAGTAAAGCGTCAAAAGCCTCAAATACATCTAGCCAGAATAAAGGAAAATCAGCATGTTATTCACATTGTCCGTTGAATCCAAAGAAGATGGCTAAGAAGAGTCCTCTCAGATTAAAAGGAGGTGCCCCACCTGTTGCTAACTGTGAGACAGTTCCAAATCCATTTACTCTTTGTCAGGATTTGATGGATGAGTTTAATAAAGTGCTTAAGGATTACAAGGAAGCTTTGGGTCCTTGTGGTCAGGCTACATGTCCCTTTGCTTTGTCGGTTGTGAATGATCATTGTTACGAGATTTGCAACTCTGCAGACCCGGAATACCAAGAAAGGGTTTGTAATTTAGCAAATGAAGAGGCAAAAATGGTGGAGAAGGATGATTTCACAGGTTGTGGTGTTCCTAATTGTCCCTATAAACGAGCCGCTATATCCCCTGCTGAAAGGGAGTTTTCCAAATATAAGAGTATGCCTGGCTGTGGGTTTACTGGCTGTCCTTTTGTGAAAGCCAAGCTCGGAATGGAACCAGATGAAGATAATCACTTGCTTCCTTTCAAGGACTATCAAAAACAGGAGACATACAAGTTCTCAGATGGCCTCCCGCCTATTCATTGGGACTGTCCAGAACCATTACCAAAAGGCGACTGTAAGAATCCCGACTGCCCGTTTGTAAAACGCGACGCACTGATCAAAAAATACTTCCCAGAACCGTGTTGTCCCTGCGGGAATCCCGCTTGTCCGTATGTCACTGCTCCATGTGCCTTTCCTGGCTGTCCCTTTGGGGTAGCTGAACCATGCCCACCTGTCTGTCCGTATACTGAACCACCTCCGAAGGAGCTTAAATGTACCCCTTCGGTTTGTCCCTTTGTTAGGAACACCGAGCAAAGATGTGATAATCCAAGTTGTCCTTATAGAGTTTACGAGGAAAAAATGGCTGAATGCGCACGTTGGGAGCGCCAGCAAGCTATTCTTGCGGAACAAGAAGAAGAGGAAGAAGAACCCGATGAACCTTGTAAGCCCTGTGGAAGAGGTAAAAGTACTCGAGCAAGATGTTCAAAAACTAAAGATGTCGGTGAAGAAGCTTCTACAGTGCCAGCAACCCAAACAAGTAGAACGTCAGCCACAAATATGTCTAGCTTAGATAACACCGACGATGCTTGCATATTATCAGCAGCAGCCAACAAAGGAGAGAAAGGAGATCCTTGTACTCCAAAAACATGTGGGGGAGAAGTATGTGGAATTTGTAAAACTCAGTCGAGCTCACATACTAAACCTGATGCCAAGTTGTTAAAGACGGAAAATGCGTCGCAAGAAATGACTGTTAAAGCAAAACTATCTGGTCCAAATAGAGTAGCAATCGGTACCACAACAATCGAGCGGTCATCGGACACTAAAGCCAAGGAGACAAAGCCCAGTCCAATAGCTCCAATTTCACATGAGAAGCCTACGAAGAAGTTCAAAGTTGTAGCACCGCACGTTAAATATAACAAAAAGACAACGATGGGACCTTTAGGTCCAATTACAACAAAATGCAGGACAATTCCTTTTAGATATGATCAGAAATCTTTTAAGCCCTGTACAAAAATTGGGCATAGAGAATGTGTTTTACCGAAATTTCTTGTGCCTAAATGTATGGGGTGGTTGTGGAATATTCATGAAGATATTTGTGGTCTAAGAGTAAGTTGTTGTCTTTTACATTAAGTATTTGTCTGTTGGAGATAACTTAACAAAATGTTTTTAACAGCCCAGAAGAGGTTGGAAACCAGGAGCTGTTAGTAAAATGTTGGCATTCCGAATGGATTACTTCAATGCTCTGAGGGAGAAGCGTCCTTTCGGATTGAAACAGAAAGAAGGTGTCTTGGTCGCCAAACCTTCACAACCCACCGTTCATATTAACAAGAAGGCCGGTATCGTTAATGTGACAATGCTCCCTGTGAAAGGTAAACCCTCCATCCCTTCGATAAATGAAGTTTTTAACTATTGTAACTTCAAAATGCCTATTGTTAGATCCCGTTGACGTACAGAAGGCCGGAGATGGCAATCCCTACTTAGATGTCACCCCAATTCAATTTAAAATCACCAAGAAGAATCCAGAAAAAGATCTGAAGTACTGCTACTGTGGTGATCCGATTTCCGAAAGTGAGAGCAGCGAATTGGATATTGAATACTCACCACCTGCTGCTTTGCCCAATCCTCGTCTAATGCACAAAGCCACTTACGTCGAAGGAGAAGCACAGTACAATATAAATGACGTCCCATTACCAGAAGTAAAAAAGAAGGGTAAGGGTAAAGGTAAAGACAAAAAGGGCAAAAAAGGTGGGAAAAAAGGTGGCAAAAAGAAGAAGAAGAAGAAGAAGTAGTAATGCCCAAAACGTTTTTCTCAAAATTTAATGTGAGGACAATTTGGCCCACTTTGGTGGTGATGAAATCTTACACTTTGGTTTCAGGTGTTGGGACGCTATGGAGTTATATGATTCTAAGACTTCGTGGAGGAGGTTGTGAAACCAGAAGAGTTGAAAACGAGGTATCAACTCAAACCCCAAGTGTTGCAGATGAAGAACCCAGACCCCGAAGGAATACCAGACAAGTAATGCGTCCTATGCCACCTGTTTCCACCAGTTTATGGCAGCGAATTTTGTCCTGGAGGATCTCCGATGACAGCTTAAGTTTTAGAGTTCTGTTCCTTACTGTCAATGTCAACTTTATGGAAGATATTTCTGAAGTCCCTGTTGGTAATAATGGTAAGTACATCGAATACTTCCTCGAGTTCAGACTCATGTTCCTGGTTCGTATTTTTGACAGATATTTTGGATTATTTCCCTGTGCTACGCCTAAGAGGAGGCACCAAGAACTCCAGGCTGCGCGCTGGAAGTGACTTTCCTGATAAATCAAAGAAACGCCAGAAACAACCTCCGAAAATTACACTGCCCAATGCCAAAGAAATGTGCAAAGATTTGATGGATGAATTTGATCAACTAATGCAAGACTACAAAAATGCTCTGGGGCCCTGTGGCACTGCCATCTGTCCCTTTAATTACAATGTTCGAGAGGATCAGTGTAAGAAAATCTGTGAAGATAAAGTATGTCCGGAGCCTTATTGTCCGCCGAAAGCGGGTCCGTGCATGAAACCTATTTGTTCTCACATACAAACACTTGGCAACGTTGAAGAGGAAGACGAAGATGATGATGGTGTTGATGCTGACGATAATTTCAAAAGGATGCAAGCATGTTACCAGAGTTGTGTAGCTGACCAACCTGATGGAAGTCCTGCAAAACCTTGCGGTAGAAGTGTATGCCCATTTAGTCAGTTGGTTGCAGAAGTTGAATGTCCTTGGGATTGTGCAGAATACGAAGATTGCATGGATATATGTGCGTTAGCGACTGAAGCAGAGGCGGAGCCTGGACCATCAGCAAGGATCGACCCTTTGGGAAAGGAGATCAAATGTAACAAACACATTTGCCCATATAAAAAACCGGAGTTAACCGTTGATGATGTCAATCCATACAATAGAAACTCAATCAAATCGAGGAAAGGATGTGGTTCTCCATTTTGTCCTCATTCTAATAAATTCCAAGTCGAGCCCGAGGTGGTATTACCCTCGTTCCCTTGTAAGAAACCATGCCCTTCTTTAGAAGACTTACCACCAATTCACTGGGATTGTCCAGATCCTCTTCCACAAGGGGAGTGTACGAACCCTTTCTGTCCATTCAAAGAGAAATTACCATGTGGGCACTGTCCAATTGATGATCGACATTGTGGTATGCCAGGGTGTCAATTTGCAGGCGAGTCTTTATGTCCACCTACGTGTCCTTATACCCAGAAGAAGCCCCCGAAAGATCTAGAGTGTACACCATCTATTTGTCCACTAATACGACCAGCAGATTATGTTCCCCACACTATAATTCCCAGGAAAGACAGGCCTTGTCATGGCCAATGTCCTTATGCAACTGGTGTGATGAAGAAGTCCTGTGAGAATCCTCTCTGTCCTTACCAAACCTGTATAGATACCGCAGGTGGTAACGCCGGCAAAGATTGTGGTAATCCATGCTGTCCATATAGAATAGCAGCTAAGAAACTAGAGCAAAGGGCAAAGGAACGTGCGGCGAAGAAAGAGAAAAAGGAACTGGAAGGGACTTTCATTCCGATACGCGAAGAAAATATTAAACGTCAATCATCGGACGACGATCAAATAAATAAATTACCAACAGCCAATAAATTGGAGAGTAAACCAGACTTCTTAAAAAAGAATTTGAGAAAGTCTACCGCGAACCTAATGAAACTTATAAAGTCAACGCCGTCATTAACTGCCGACGGTTTGAATAACAATACAACTGCAGAGAATGTTTGCAAGGAGATTTCCTGCAGTCAGTTCTTGGGCGAAAAGGTTTGTAGGAAGTGTAAGAAACGTCAAGCGGAAACCAAGGCGCAAGCATCTGATCCCCAGAACGCTGATGCGGAGCAAAAAAAGGCGGTCAAGAGACCTTCGTCCAAAAAGAAGAAGTCCAAGAAAAAAAAAAGTCGCGGGTATGTTTATGATAAAGGCACTTACTATCCGGGGGTTAAGTTTGGCCATAAGGATTGTGGAGTCGGGGCGAGGAGGGTACCGTGGGATATGGGTTGGAAATGGAATATCACTCCAATCTACACTCAGCTAAAAACCCGTCCAGGTTGGCGACCTGGAGCTATCGGCAAAACCATGTTGAAGTTTATCAACAAGGAGCGTAAGAAATTAGGGTTGCCCCCGCGTCCTATGGTCAAAGATCCACTGCCAAAAAGGCATTCGCTGGAGGATGTCAATATTATGATCTCTCATCGAAGCAGGACGAAGATGACACATGCCACTTCATTCAAACCCAAACCAACACTGACCGTGAAGAAGAAGAATGGTGTAATCTTCGTCACTATGAACCCCCTGAAAGATCCCGAAATGATGCAGGATAATGAATATCCCTACATTGACTGCTCCCCTCTGGAGTTTAAGATTACGAAGAAGAAGCCCGATAGTGACTTCATCAAATGTCTATGCACATCGGATAATCCAGATGGAGAGTCCTTGTCAAATGCGTCAAGTGAGTTGGATATTGAATATACACCACCAGCCGGTATTGTCCGACCAGAATTGATGACAAAGAATAAGCACTTCTGCAACACCGAGGCGCAGTATGATCAAAATGATATCCCCTCTGAGAAGAAGAAGAAAGGTGGTAAGAAAGATAAGAAAGGAAAGAAGGGCAAGAAAGGCAAGGGCAAGAAAGGAAAGAAAGGAAAGAAAGGAAAGAAAGGCAAAAAGTGATTCGATTGGTTTCATTACTCTCATATGCATGTTTAGAGTTGTTTTCTTGGAACTAAATCATTATATACATTTTATGATCGATTCTTTTGTTTCATTTTAGTTGGCAAATGCAATGTAAATGCAATTTTCAAATGAAACTGAGCATTGTTTTATTATGACTGACAAGTGAAAAGACTTTCACTTGAAATTTTTCATAGAACAGTAAGTAGAATACGTTTAAGGAAGTTTCCTTGGAAAGGTTTTACACATTTTACACTGAGTATATTTCATAAAGGAAAAGATATATCCATATACTCTCCTGTATTACATATATTTGAAAGTGAAACTACAATTATGATACTTACGACGATATCTGTTACCATAATAATTGCCATAATTGTTGCCATATTTGCTTGGGTCTCCACCATTCCGTCCTTGATCGCCTGGTTCGAAGGCAGCGTCTCCGTAGGTGCCCTTGGTGTTGAAAAAGTCGTAGGTTGCTGGGATAATAAAAGCAGCACCGAAGGCCATCATACCGGCTAACGCCACCGCCCCGAGATTGAGGTTAGCCAAGGGACCATTACTTATTCCAGTTTTTACGGGAATACTTATGAAGGGTACTGAGAAATCCAACTCAATCTAAAAAAATATTAGTTCTTTTTCACATCATGAAGTAAGAGACAATTTAAAGGACTTAAGTATGTCATACTTTTCGAATTTTACTTAACCTATTTTTGAATAAGCTAAAAATTATAGCTAAACTGAATGAGTATGGCAAGAATGATAAGATTTTTGAAAATCCTCAATTGTGGATATAATCCAGACAATCTGGTTGGCTCAATTCGATGAACATTTAAAACTCAAATGCTCTGTGGGAGCTCGAGCCAAGTGAAACCAAAGAGGCGAGGTGTAATAATGAGCGGTCTCTACCGACCGAATTGTGGCCAAACGAGTACACATACAACCTTACTAGGTCGCCAATGACCTGTGGCATCTCGGGACAAGGGACGAGAATCGATCAAATTGCTGTCGAGTCTTCTTCTGTAAGTATTCGACTCACAGAAGAAGACTCTGGCTTCGAATCGACCGCGAGCGAATACGCTCCGAACGTTAGTCAGGCTTGGTGCTTCCGCTCTAGCGAAAGATATCAAACATATTTCAATGTAATACAATATTCCGAAAAAAAAAATTAAAATTAAAATTAAAAAAGTTAAAGTCCTCATTAAATACCTAACTTTGGTAGATCTTCTCAAATTTTAAAATCTTTTAAATTCTGTTTACAAGTGATTCTCTGTTTTTTCTTCTTCTTCATCTGTTAAGCTGGTTAGCTTGTGTTTTACTGGCACTTCCCCTGGGATATTGATGTCCAGGTATCGGACCATCTTTTTGATGTCCTTTCTTTTGTGAGACGCTTTCTTTGTGGTCTGCCTCCTTTCACCATTCGCGCGATTCTCTATGTTTTTAATTAAATAAATAGCAACGTTCAATAACGTTCTATGTGAACTCGAGCTGAAAGAGCGCAGAGGAGTACCTACAAAAGACTCTGGCGCTGAATACTTCGTTGAAAGGCAAAAGGTTAAACTTATTTCAATGAAATGAAACATTATCCAGAATTGGAGGTTTCTCTGTTCACAAATACTTAAAATCGATATAACCTAAAACTATTTAACCTAAACCTCTACCTCTTAGACATGTCTAAAAAAATATCGATATTGATAAATATCAATATATCGGCCTCAAAATTTCTATATTTATCGATAATTTCAATTTCAATAATATCGATATATCGGTATATATTTTTGGTATAGTGACATGTCATTGACGTAACCGTCATCTGAGAAGTTCAAAAGTGGCAATTTTTCCATATTTTAGGTTCTATACAACAATCTTAATCTATCGATATTTGTTAGAATCTTAAGATTAACATCAATATCGATACTACTTATATTTATTATTGTAATTATTACATTTGGTTAAATTCATATACAGATGGCATTCCTGTGGAATTTCGATTTGATCCATATAGATAATATCGATATTTTCAAGACGATATTCCGATATATCGAAAAATTGAAAAAAACGATTTCGACATATATCAATATTTTATTAGGTAATGATGTTTTTTATTACTTCTTTATATCTTTTATTAAATTCAATTTTGTACCGGTTTCGGTCTTTTTACACCATCCTCAGCAAAATAACATCAATTTATAAAAATGTTTTGAACCGAAACATCGAAACCGGTACAAAATTGAATTTATCTCAACTTTATATAGGCATCAACAATCATATATCAATATTTTATCATTGTATGACATGTCCACTACCTCTACTTAACATTAACATTAAAACTGCATTGATATATTAATACATACATCAATTTTATCCTTAGCATCAGTATTAAAAGTCAGCAAACGATGTTGTTTCGTCTTGTAGTCATTCTCGTGCTGCTCCCGATATTGTTGCGTGAAATTATCCGCCCGGCACACACTCGCACAATTTGCCAAAAGCACCAGGACGAAAAACAAGGCACTAGTTATCGCCGGTGCCATTTTGAATCCCTGGCTGCGACCGCGCGTCAAATTGTCTCTTCAACACGGAGAACTGTTTCACTCTCTCTTCCAACGACAATTGCTGCCGAAAGCAAAGTGGAACTAACGATAGTTTAAGGACACTTAACTCTCGCGTTATTTTTTTGACAATTTACGCGCCTTTTTTGTACGGTTCAAAGTTGTTGAAAGTTTAAGAATGTTCTTTTCGCGTGGGGAGTGTGTGCTCGCGACGTTTCGCTCACGGGGCGATGCGTCCGACTGATGTGGCTGAGCAAAGTCGAGCAAGTTATATGCCGCAGACGGAGCTGATTATGAGCGAAGAAATATCGCGAATGTCACTGTCGCGAAATTTTGCATGCGCATAATTTCTTTCTTTTCACGCATTTGTGTGATTTCAAAGCGATGCGTCCGAAGAAACTCGGAAGAATAAGCGTGCGCCTTTCAAATGCTTTAATTATGAAACATTGAGCCTAACAGGCCGTAAATTGCACAACAAAGATGCGTTTATTTGTGTAATTGTTGTGATATTCGTTAACATATTCAAGTTTATGAATGCAAGTGAAAAGTGCTCATTTAATTCTTTTAATGTTTTATTTTGTGACTTTATTGTGATTGTAATTTATCGTGATTGTCCTATAACATTGAATATGTCAACAATGTTCAATTATTGCGAAATATATGTAGTTGCTATATTGTAGTTACTATTTTTAAATAGAAAGTGCAATTTTGTCGATTTGGAGAATATTTATAGTAGAAATAACACCATCTTCAGTTTTCATATAGTTTTTGGAAAAAGTGAATGATAAATACTAGATGACGGCGAAATATCGATGTTGCGAACAGCAACATCAACCTGCGAATTAACGCGAATCTTTTATTTTAGCAGGATTCGTGGACTACCTGTCCGATGCAAATTGTTGTAGATGTTAAAAAGAGAAGTAGATGTTTCGGGAGTAAAAATGTGACTAAACTTTATTTGACAAAATTCTTACGAACT
>JAODAC010026431.1:0-16518 GCA_027575185.1 Mimaenictus wilsoni
CTTGAGCATAACTTGGTAGACTTTGGTTGGGTTAGAGTTTCGACACTCGTATTAACTCGCTCGTTAAGGTACCCCAGGCAAGTGGTTGCTTTTCTAAGTTGCGAAACTTAGAAATAATCCATAGATTGCATCCGGACTCCGATCCACAACAGATAACTAAAAATTTCCTAATATCATTGTTAATTCAAAAAGTTCTCTCAAGTTCATACGTGCCTCGAAAATTGAGAAAAATTGCTGATTCACCAATATACCATCATGTTACTTCGTACAAATTTTAAAATTGCGGGCATTTGTAAATGATGGCACATTCTTATACACATTAAAGAAGAAGAGTTACTTATTCTAATGCCGTTAATCTGAAATCGATATCATAATGCCTTCGTAAGATAACCCACTAAAAGTTTTGTAAAGTTGCTCACGTTGCTTCAATCGCGCGGCTTCGTCGCCGCCCGTGTACTTACTGTTAAACTACCAAACATTTAGGGAGATTTACCTTCCTGAAGTAAATAGATTGTAGAAATAATAATACTTATTAAAATATTAAAAATCTGCGTAGAAGCGCAGTATCAATGGGTGGGTCATCAACAATCCGTAATCTGCACAGTCAACATCCGCCTAGACTAAATATCGAAAATGCTGACACCTCAGCACCGACACGGCGCAGCGAGATCGCGACCACGTGTTCCGCTATGACGAACTGAACGAATGGTTGCGTCAGCATTTTCACTTTAATTAGGTTTGAATGAATTATATTAATGTATAGAGAGGATAGGTTGGTATGAATAAAGGGGATATGTGAATGCCGAAAAAGGTTGCTTATATACTTATAAAAATACAGGAAATACCACGAAGAAAAACAATATTTGGAAATAGAATGTGAAATATAAATTGTAATTCTTCAATATTTACAAAATTAATTTTGCAATTTTATTCTGAAAATAAGAAACACAACATAAAATAACGTAAATTGGACCTTGACACTTTTGAGGTTAAAGAATACAATATACATTTATTCTGCTATATTTCAAATATCCCCAATAGTTTAGAGACTTTCTAGTATTACTCGGAAACTGTACAAAACAACAGAAAGACTAGTAATGCTTTCAAGAATTCCCAAGGAAATAGAGTACATCACAAATGGTGTTGCAAGCTACTATACTCGCTGGTTTTGAAAATTGCTACGACTAGATATCTATTCTTTATCGGTAGTCAATTCTACTAGTCCCCATAGATATATGTTCCTGAATTGTTCTTGAATATAAAATTAACTTATATATTTTACAATATTTTAATTTTAAATCCAACAAAAAATTGCATAAAATAATTCTAAAATCTCCAAAAATGTGCTATTTCCTCAATCTAGATGCCCTTAAATGGAAATAAGGATTGAAATAGGAAGCAATTTACTATGTAATATACAATAATGTCCGTATTTGATTTATAGGACCGCTTCAAATTCACAATCCTGAACGCTGTGCTGGTTGCGAAGAACGGCGATCTCGCCGCACTCGTTGGCAGCGAGGCACGCGTGATGCTGCTGTATTGCACACGCGAGGAGGCCATCGACATCCTCACGGCCGCCAGGGACTTCAAGCTCACCGGTGAGAACTACGTCTGGGTGGTAACGCAGAGCGTCATCGAGAATCCGCTGCAGGCACCGAGTCAATTTCCCGTCGGCATGCTGGGTGAGTGACGTGCGTATGCGGCGCCCGCGTGTTCGTAATAAACACGTCCCAGACGCTGACTGATGCTACAGCAGGGTAGCCATTTTGTTTATACCAAAATTTGCACTCCGTCATGCCTGCGTCTATCGCGTTACAAAAATTCATTTTTAATGCTTCACATTCCGGTGTTTTGTGAATCTAGGCAGGGCAGCAGCAACTATCCACCAGCAGGCGCTGACATTCCTGTTTACTTTACGCAACAGTCTTCGACGTTAATTCCCGCCGGCAGTATTTCGTCTTCGTTATTATTTAAGCGCACATGAATTTTGCGCTGGAAAGTTAAATGAATTCTTTATGAATTTCTCCCCTGGGATTTCAAATTGTGCCAAGGAAGATTGCTGGATATACCAAAGAGATTGTTTTTCGTCTTATTTTGAGTAATGCGACATTGTAGCATTTGCATGAAGAGTAATGTAAATCAATCATGACATTCGCATTAATATAGAAATGTATTAAAAAATCTCAAATTGCCCTAAAGCTTTGGAAAGAAACGTAATTCAGTTTTATCGTAATATTTTTGAAATTTTTTACTTAAGAGGATGCTGTTAAAATATGAAAAGAAAATATGACAATCTGAGAAGAAGTCGCAGCATAGGAGAATTAGAAGGTTCTTGAATCGAGTCTGAATTTAGAAAGTAGATCCTTCTGTAGCAAATGCTAAAATGAAACAGAAAGTATTAAGCTTTTATAAAAAAATAGAGTTGTATTTTATAGACTATAAAGTGTTATTTTATGTCTACTGCATCCTTCCTCTTGGAAGACTTCAGTATTCAATTGTTAAAGAAAATGATAAGGCTCCTATTGAATTTGAACCGTTCTAGAACGCAGTGTTATCACATCGCATATTCTATATCATAGAAAATATTAAACAATAAAGTACTATATTGATTGCAGGAATATATTATATAAAGATCTTTCAACATTCAAAATCTTTGTCCCCTGGGATTTCTATCTTTGTCCGGAAAGGTTGGTGTAAATACTTAAGGGATTTTCATTCATCTGGCTTCGGTAGCATTTGTAGCATTTTCATGTGAAGTAATGTAAATGACATTCGCATGAATAAAATATGCATTAAAAAATTCTAAATCGTCCGAATGCGTTTACAGGAGGCGTAATTCAGTTTTATCTTCGCATTCGTCATTTTTTACAATTTGTACTTAAGAGGTTACTGTTGCAATATTAAAGGAAGCTCTTGGGGAAGTGTATTTTTAATCTTTATAGTCGTTTGCCCAGAGTTTCAGCATAGCAGAATTAGAAGACTCTTGTCTGCAGACTTAATTTTGCACAGGAACTATTCTTTTTTGATTTTTTTTCTTTTTAAGACGTTACCGGCATATTTCTAACCGGAACAAGTGGCCTTAATGAATTGATAGTGCAGTGTAGTGATCTGCACGGGACGGCCAGTTTGGTATGTCAGGGGCTAGGCCTGTTACATCACGTACCCGGTAGACTGATCAAGCATGCTTTCGTCAATTTGTTTTTGACGGAGAACTACGTAGATATAGTTATCTATCGCTTTCCAGCAATGCTCATGATCAATGATCAGTGTAACGATACTATCCATAGCTAGTTTCTGGCCCATCAATTTTTGCAAGACCTTTCGTGCGCTGTTCCAGTGATGACATTGGAATATAATATGCTCCGCTATGTCATCTTCCCGCAGTATCCTCATTCAGGGTTGGCGCGTTTTCCAATTTTGAAGAGATACTCCCCAAAGCACCCATGTCCTGTTAAGAACTGCGACATCCATCGCATTGTAATTTTCCTATGTTTCCGACCCAGCCATGGCTTTATATCGAGGATTAGGTCCACCTCCCCAGGTCGCTTTGCTCCATTCCTCCTGTCATTTTCCATGAATTTCGTCTAGAGTAGAGTTCGCATCCGCCCTGTGTCCTTGCTCTTTTTGTATCCATACTTCAGCTGTTACTTGGAGGTGGATGTAGATTGGAGGAATGCCGACGATTACCGGCACACAAACTCTGGCAAACACTACATAAGATATTAATTTTTATAAAAGATAATGTTGTGTTTGATACGTTAAAGAATGCTATTTATGCAGAAGGCCCCACTTGATCGGGACACCAGATAATCGCCTTTTCGAGATTCATTCCATTTAATTGCGACAATACATGTAGAATAGAGATTTGTTTCTCTACGTTCTGATTCTCCTGAATTTCTCACGTCAGACAACAAGTAATCGTCAGCCCGCTATCCTAGAGAAACAATTTGATTGCGTTTCGCCTCACTGACGGCGTGAGTACTGGGTAGTATGTTTTTTTTTAAATATTTAATATCACTGAAAACAATAAACAATAAGCTATTAAAATGAATAAAGTAATATTTTATATTTTATATTTAAAATTCATAAAGTCAGATTTATGAAAGAATAAAAATATATGTATATACCATAAAAGTAATGCTTGAATATTAATATATTTGATATATATTTCTATTTCATACCATCTCATATATGCAGCTATGATATGAAATTAATAATTTATATAACCTTCAAAATACTAAATCTCTTCCCACAAAAACGTTTGTCGGTTTTATCTTTCCACTGGCCAACTTCCTAATATTTTAACCTTGTCCAAACTGAAAAAAATCAGAAAACGAAGCTTTTGAAAAAAAAGCTTTTATCTTTACACTCCTCTTCCTCACAGTACGGCGCCGCACTTAGTTGCAATTTGTATGTGTCACCATGGCGTTCATCAAGGATGATCTACGTAAATGGAAACTCCGCGCAGCTGCATATCTGATAAAACCAGGAGCGTCTCTCTTAAATGCACATCAATAATTATATCTATTAGCAGCTAATAGGTGTTCACTTTAGAGCGTAGCCGCATAGGCAAAAAGCCTTTCGAGCAACTCATAAAGGGACCGCAAGAAGATGCAAAAACACGATAATACTTTTCCGATACTTGCAAAGCCTTCCAACAAAATTGCGTTGCTCGACGAGTTATGTCACACACATACACATATAAATTCATTGCCTTACAACATGTATTTATTCGGTGCAGGTGCCAGTGCCAGTGCCGTATTTGTAGGACGTATCAGTGACATCGCACCCTGGTTATAACAACATGGCATGACTCCAGTGGCAAAGTTTTAAGCTGCTTATTGCATGCCCGATCTTCGCGGTTATTTCCCAACTTTTCTCTTTGCATTTTCATATATTTACATTTTGTACATTTACCCCGGAAAGTTTTTGATTTGTGGGCCTTCACACTGTTGGAAAGTTTCAAAAAATCTACTATTAAATAGCTTTAAATGATGCCGGCGAAATAATTGTTTTGCCAACTTTTAATTATTTTAACAGGTATAAGCTGCTAAATGAATTGATTTATATAATATCTTGATTTATATCAATTGTTATTGAAGTGGTAGCATGGTATTATATTGTAATAAAATTAAACGGTTTCGCAATGAAAAAAAAAGAGGATCTTCGGCTTGTGAATGTTCTTACATCGAAGTCATCATTTCCACTGTAATTACGAAAATCAAATTAATTAATTATCACGTGAAAAATGAGGTTTTCTGTTTTTCTACCGTAGTACGATATTGTATATACAATCATTTAATACAATTACAATGAAACATAATTAGGAAGACACGTAATCCATGTTTTCGTTTGTAATTCAAAATTCTGCTTGATACGAATCATTTTCATTTGTTCATTTGTTAGCAGAATTTGCTACGAAAGAGGATTTCACAACCTTGGTTCCCTGTTATATCTAAAATCTGATTATTAGAGATGGTTCATCAAATATCAGTAATGTGTTAAATGCTCCTTTTTTGCAATAAATTGTTGAATTTTATAATAATACTAGGAAAATAGCAATTAAAATGGATCTAAATGGGCAGAGAGTATGTAATAAATTGGATATCATCATACTCCTGACCATCTGTCATTGGATATCATTTTTTGCGCTGTCCAATCGGTTCAGAGTATAATCGAACCAATTAATAGGGCATACACTAGTGTACTTTAAAAAAAAACATTGAGTTTTTAGAAAAGTAAACTCGATTGGCCTACTAGCCAGAAAGGCTCAAAAAGGAGAATAGAACAGATTCTAAATGTAAAATAAGAATTTATTCCAAGACTTACCTAATATGTTCATTGTTAAAAAATGGATCAGATATTAATAAAATTGACCTAAATATTTATAAACAAAAGATTTATAAAACCATCTTCTACATTCATTTATCATAACGACTAAACATTATAATTTATGACATTTTTTCTTGTTTTCTCCCGGAAATATTTCTATTTTTCACACTCTGGTATATTCACGCAAGGGTTGCGCGTTATTTTATTGCAGTTTATGGCCACCATATATCTCCAAGGACAAAGGAAGCATGGGAGTACTCGGCAAGCTACCACTACAACTCTCCACCCACAGCCGCTGGACCGTTAAGGGTGTTAACTACACTTTGTTTGCCGATTATGCCACGAGATAAAAGCATCTCAAAGTATACGTATAACAGGGCGTGTATTCACAAAAAAAACTCAAACATTGTTTGTTGCTGTATACTCACGTATCGATACGCTTGTTGCGGCTAAAAATCGTGATAATGGATTTGTTTTACACAGCGGCGCCGACGTGCATGCACCCGAGTGACGGAAAGAGAGTAAAAGTTAGGGCGCGTCATTAAAAGCTCCCCACAGCGCTGTAAAACTGCATCATGTAGCCGAAAGTCGAGCACTAAAGCAGTTTTAATATGCCATTGGGATGGCAATGATCAGTTCCAAGCTTACCATCATTCCTATGCCACTTGTCTGCGCAGTGGTTAATTAAATTTGAAATTTATCGCTTTATTAAATTTCGCTATGACTTTAAGAGCTATCTGGGGAACCTTAGATTTAAGTTGGTGAAAATTTACTGACAATGAGATATACGGTGAAAACGGGGTCGCGCAAGAATAAGATGGGAATGCATAGTATGCAGAAGATAGTGGAATTACCAACGGTTATCAATGGTTTATAGTTGTATTACGAATGCAGAGCTTTGTGGTGAACTAAATCAGGAGCTCGAAGCTACAGACAATTTTCAGCGGAATCAATGAACACCGTTTATATTCATATCAACATATCCTGTCGAATATGTCTTGCTGAGGACGATTATCTCATTAATTTTGTATGGAGCGTCTTCCAAAATATAAACACTATATTTGAATCATTTAAGATTATCAATGACTATTTTTTTATTTTTTATTTTTATTTTTATTTTTACCGAGCATCGAATGCTATGGTCATTAGCTCTATTCAATTCTTTTCCAATGGAATTAGTCATATTAGAGGCTAACACGATTGATAAGAAGAAGAATTCACTTTAATATGCATCCTCACCAAGAATCGAACCCGCGACCTCATGGACAGTGGTCATCGACCATATCACTGCGCCACTTGGCTGGACTAATGACTATTATTATGTAATTATGGGTGGTATACTTTTACGTTTTCTCCATTTTTGGTGTATCTATTCTTTAGTATATAACGATTCAAGAGGAGAAACGGCGATTTTGGGCACGCTGCTGTTAGAGACACTTTGTGAGTGCCGCTGGCAGCATGTGCATCTATCACCAATCACAAATAGCAATAAGGAAATAGCACTAAACAAAATACAGTTACTCCCTTCTTGCAATGTATAACATAACTCATTGAAATAATCATTTCAAAGTGAAAATGGAAATAAAGCAAAGAAAACCAGAAACTTGACCTCCCAGTAGCGTCTGCGTCGATTTAATTCGCCTATGCGTCGCGTTTCAGTCAGTGTGTCTCGTGAAGAGAGCCGTGCGCAATCAGAGGCTTACTTGACCTGTATACTATGCGTTATTGTTTGTTTCCATAGGGGTTGTTGATATAATATATATTACTAACGATGAAAATCATTTATATGCAAAAAACGGCAGTTTTCACACTTTAAATTGAGGAACGCAGAAAAAGTTCTAATTCAATTACATTCCAATGGCATAAATCAATTAAGGACGTTTCGGTTCAGAAATAAAGTATTGGAGCGAATAATTCAAAATCCCAATTTCCCGATTGTTCTTTTTTTACTACCAAAATTTGTTGACAGTATATCTTGTCAATTACACGATTTTATATAGTTTATCAAGTGAACCCATTTTTTGCTGCATTGTGCAATTTAAAAATCTGAAATGCGTCCCAACGATTGAACCGGCAACCAAATGCAACCAAATATAGACAAAGTATCGCATGCGATTTGTAGAAACAAAGGCAACAACAGCAAATATGAACAAACCAGCAAAGGGCAATATGAATGTAGAAATTGGAAAACAGGCAAACACGGAATGTAGGGCGTCGAAAAACTGCGAAAACAGCGAGATCGGTTTAACATTTTTCCATTTGCTTTTGTTTTCTGCTCCTTTTCATTTCAACGCCGCCCCTCGCTCAAGTTCCTCGACTTTCATTGTTTCTTCTGTACTAGTTTAACCCAAACCGGGTATTGTTAAGTTTTATTTCGCATTATTCACCACCAAATAGCACAATGGAATATTAATTAATACTTTTGTTGAAAAAAATTAATTTTTAGCACGTCTTTATTAGAATATGCAGAGTTGGAACATATTTTAACTTTGATGTACTATGTAAAAACGTTTTATAATTACGCAATTCGCTTCAGTTTCAATTAATTAATAATGGAGTTGAAACGTGATGCCAAGTTTTTTCGGCGATATATTTCGTCTGCAGAAGGATGGCGGGAAAGCCAACCGCTGCCACACCCTTTCTGGTGCACGCGCATTGGTGCACGTTGGAGAATCGTGCAGCACGGCTAGCCGCCACCACTGCCGTTTGCCGCCACCGCCG
Organism: Mimaenictus wilsoni; assembly: GCA_027575185.1. NCBI lineage: Eukaryota > Metazoa > Arthropoda > Insecta > Coleoptera > Staphylinidae > Mimaenictus > Mimaenictus wilsoni. The sequence continues at coordinate 8,557 of JAODAC010026431.1, forward strand.
ACAGTGTGAAGCGACGCACATCGATAGCGGCTGTCGGCGGTGGTGGCTGTGTTCGCACGCCGCAACTGGGTAGAATGCGCATTCGTCGATTGCAGCCAGCCATGCGAATATAGGTCGCACATTGTTTGAGCAAACATTCACCGAAATTATCCGAAGGCTAGTTAAACAATTTTATATCATCAAGCACCTAATGGATATAAATTTAACGAATTTTAAGCATATTTAAACCGTTTAAATACTCACCAGTGAATAATTAAAATATGGAAACTGAAACCATTATGCATAAATGCCAATAAATTACAATTGCATTAAATATTTTTGATTGTATTTTGCAAATATATGAATGAAGTAGTTGATATAATTGAAGTAGAGATTCGCAATTGAATGCAGAAGAAAAACGTGAAATCGAACGCGATTTTTATAAACACCCGCAATAATTGCAACATGAACATATGAGTGAAGAACGATAAAATGCACTTGTAAAAAGTCTAAAGGGTAAAACTTATACTATGCTATTAGCGGCGGCTTGCCGCGTTGTGGAGCTCAGTACTCGTTATATCATTTCAGTTAAGCAACGTCGAACGTAGCTGGGCGTTGGATGGGTGACCACTTGGTCTCCTCACTCAACAAGCAGCTGCAGCGCCCTCTCCTGATTTCGCAAACGGAGGTTGGCGGTTTGCTTGCAACGGTCCCCGGAAAAAAAACCATATGCACAATAGTTTAGAGCAGTACCATCAGTAGCGAGACCCTTATACCACTATGTGGTAGAAAAGGTTGTAGAATAAATAAATAAAAATTATATGGATATTGCTGTATTCATTTATATAGTCAACATCAACACTCTCCATTTATACAACAATCACATTTTTCTTCAAAATACTGTATGTTGTTCATAAAATTAAAGTAGAACACCTTAATCACTTTCCTCAGTTTTGTTGGAATGCTTGACACATATCACAGTAAAATTACTCAACTTATACTATCAAGCACATTAGTATTATTTTGCTATTTTAATACATTTTAAACCTCGTATTATCAACTATTTTATATACTAATAAATATGAATGATCAGCTTGAAATGCAAAGCAAAATCAATTATCGAATTCTTTCGATAAAAATTCATAAATTTAATAAATACCGTGGTAAAAAGTTGTATTTTGAATTCAATATTTAATATTAATTAAATCAAAATAATTACTCATGATGGATATAAATTGTGCTATTTTAAAGCAGCCTAAAATGTAAACAGAAATAATTATGAAATTAATTGGACGTGAATTAACGATTTCATATATTTATTCATAATTATATTTAAACAATGAGGTTTGAAGTTATATTTTCTTATAAACATCGTAGTCAAGAACGTCGCATTGACAATGTAGATTAGTACTATATTAAATATTTAATGCGTTTACATATACTTGAAATGTCTTATCAAAACTTTAAATAGTTTCATGAGTAGTTAATCATTCTGAGTACACGCGACGAATGCTAAATGCACATTTTGATGACGCGCACTTTGCCAAACTCAATCTTCACCGCATTCGCATCTCATACTTCTCCGAGTCAGTAAGAAAATGATCAAACGTTTGTTTCGATGGCGTAGAGTTATGCGTCGCACGTTGCGCCCTGTCTTTTCGGTATTCCGAAGGCAAACACACTCAGGCCGGCTCATTCACAACCCGTCGCCGCCACCTATCACGCGAGAGGTACGAATTCACGCAGCAGGAAATAGAGACAACGTGGAAAAATAACCGGTGTGCGGTGCCCATGGCTTTGGGGTGTCACCGTCCTTTTTCTCACGTTGCTTACTCTCACGTTTCTTCCTTTCTCAACCACAAAGTAAAAGGTGAGGACAAATCGGGATTGTATTAGGTGACATCCTTTGTAAATGGAAACTGTTGTTGGTTGTAAGATAAACGTGGTTAGACTTTATTTTTATAAAAGGACGCAATGTTTGATTAGTAAGAATATTCAGGGAATGTTTGTCTTTGAATTATTTTAGGTTTATACAATTTACGGAGTTTACTGCCACTTCTTGAAAACATGGTGTAAAATTATTCACAAAATACATAGAACTCCGAACGGTGTTTCACTGTTTTATTTTGTACGATAACAAGCGTTAAAATAAAACAGCGAAACACAGTTCTGAGTTCGGGTATTTTGTGAATTATTTTAGGTTTATTTTATTCGTTGAAATTCATTTAAAGACATTTCTGATATGATTTTTAGCTGTTTCAGTTCAACGCCAATAAAACTATCTAGATTATGACGTCGAGTATTACTAAATAATAATTAAAATTAGTTTTTTTTAATACGAAAAAATGTACCGGGTGAGTAGGTAATCAAAAAGTAACCATTCCATGGGGGAAATATGATCGTGCTCAGCCCCACATTCCCACCCCCAGTGGATTTAAATGGGTACCCCTATTTTTTAATTTTTTATATAAGTTCTCAAGAAAAGGAAGCATCATCATATTCTACAGAATTTAATTATCTGTAAGAAAAATCGGTTCCGTAGAATTTTCTCAATTGTGTACGCAAAATTGAAAATCGAGAAATATTTAAATTGGGTATACTTAAGAATACTGATTATTTTTTATAAGTTGTATAAGCTATAACTTCGTAAAAACTGCAACTGTTAGCTTGTAATTTTGAGGGAATAGAATAGTATAATTCAAAATTTGTTTTTCGGAAATAGTCTTAATCAATCAGGATTTTCAAAAATCGTGAAACTATGCACGTTTATTCATTAAACCTTCATCTACAAAACTATTGTTTTTAACAAGTAACATAGAATAGTAACAATTATATAGATTCTATGCTTATTCTATTGAATATTGAAAAGATGTTACTAAAAATTGTATATATTGATATGATTCTACTTCTGTCCAACCCTGGAAAATGTCGCCATGTATGTACAATGTACATATTTGCTCAGATAAAATTTACTCACGAGCATACATGAATTTTCATCCAACAAATATTTCTCCAAACTCTAAAATTTTCAACCGCATGCATGCGCCAAGCAAGTTTTTACAAACCTAATAAACCTCCCCTACGTTGCTACCAAAACCCACATTTGCATATAAATTACACATCGCAAAAGTTCTGCAAAACTAAATTAATCAATAATGCTACAGAAGAAAAAAATACATAATACACATTTTGTAATTTTGTTCGCAGCTCCAAAAAAATCGTAGTTTATAAATATTCAAATTGTAATTAAGCTCGCTGTGAAAGCCTGAAGCTGGTAAAGAAATTTCGTACTTGAAAGAAAGTGCATTAATTACACTGCTCTATAGGTGAAACACCTTTCGCTATTATAATTAGAGTTTAATTAATATGTCGTAAACTTGACAAGTTTTGCCAATATAAAGCATATGCATACCTTGTATGAAGTGGGGCTTTTATGTGGGAATATGATATAGCAATCAACTATAATCCTTTTAAAGGGTGATACAGATGTGTTCACATAAAGCATGATTTGATACAATCCGACAGATACAGGCAGACAGAGCTTCAATATGAATTGTAAATGTTTTTACACGAACCCTAATCACGTACAGACGACAAGCTGTTAGTTGCACACGGTAACTTTTTGTACACTCATTAATTATCTATTGTATTATCTATTAAAGGACTTTAATTAACGACGGGGATATACATCATCGAAATGTCTATTTTTCGCGCAAAGCTGCCGCCGCGCCTCGTCTCAGCTGTTAAATCCTTCATTAATTACTCGTTTACGTTCATAAAGTGTTATCTGGCTACGCAGATATTTTCGTATTTTCAGCATCTTCGTGTTTTGCGCAATTCATTCTCGGTATCTATGTGGATTTCCAGAGTAATAACTCTTTTCTTCAGGCGCTCCTTAATTATTATTTTTTCGTGTCTTTAAAGCAAACAAGAGCGTAAACGAAAGAAGTGTAATTAAACTAGAAAGGCACAGTTGTGTAATTAATGCGAATGTAATTTAATTAGTATTTTGCATGATATTAATGTTTCTTGGTAGTACTAAAATCTGAAGAAGCCTATTTTAATTGAGTATTTCAATGTTAATTATTTTCATATTAACTTTGCGATTTGTTTTTTTTTATATTTTAATTAAGTCGACTTTTGATAAAAAGTCGACTTAAAATATAACGTTGTGATGTGTTTTTGGCCGATACATTTATCCGCTTTAGGGGACTGTCATACCGACGGCGTCGCCTCGCCCCGCTTCGTCGAGCTTCGAATTTAGAAGCCCGATGCGTTCACACACCGAGCGCGCTTCGGCTTCGCATTTCGGTGGCACCCACCAGTCGGCTTTGGTGCGCCCTTGTATCGGCCTCGTCTATACCGTTGATGGATTCATGACTTCAACACATATTCAGATCGGTTTTCGTTTTTTCTCCATTTCATCTACCTACTTTTCGTTAGGAAGGTTTGTTATCTCTACGACGCATATAAAAGTTCGTGAAGCCCGACCAGTTTAATTACCCTGGCTTCAAGCAAACTAGCAACACTAACTATCTCTTTTTAACTCAATTTCTTTGACAAGGGTAGGCATAGGAGCCCGAAGCCGAAGTACCCAGTGTGAACGACACCTTAGAGGCACGAGCACAACGAGTTGACATCAAGAAACCACTAATGAATCGCATTAACGCACGTAATTTTGCTCCACATCCTTTTCTACGCTACTGTTCTCCTCAGCATTTCCCCCTTTTCCCATTTTCCGATCACCCCTTCCTTCCCCAGTTCCCTATAATACAACTAAATTATTTATGATAATTTAAAATAAAATGAAGAAGTGAAAAAAACAGTAACTTGTCCAAACTTTAGCTAAAAATGCTTCGAATGAAGTCTCTGTTATTGTATACAAATATGATATCAAAACTTTTCTAGAAGAAAAGACATCAACTTCCATTAGAGTTAGTTCCCGTCAGGCATATAAAATATATGCTTAGGTTTTAACGAGCATAGATGTGGTTTATATCTTCATAGAGAACACCTACTGGTACAAATTGTCAGAGCACAATGTGCGGTATTACAAGTGCTAAAATTGAGATTGCGGTAGGAGGAAACGGTGGATGCACATGGCGTAATGAAACGGTTTTGAAATTTACGGATGCGCGTTCGCGTAAAGTTTGTTTCGTCATGCCTTAACGCAGACATTTACCACATATGTATGTGGCACAAAATAATTTAGTTTATACTTGCAGTTCTGTATGAAGTGCGAAAATAATTATCTACTTAGAACTTATCCTAGCTAGTAGAGCTAATAAAGTTCAAACTGCGTAGACGTTAATAGAATTAAAATTGATTCATGCAATTTTAATGTACAAATCAAATATAGTTGAAATAAATCAATGTGAAACTATTCCAAATTGATACGAGTACAAGGTCGGTAGAATGTGATTAAAATTGCACCAACTGTAGCCAAATAACCATTAATCATTTCATGTAACAAAGAGTAAATTATACCAATTAGTGGTATTTGTAGGACGACAATTATCATCATGTATAATGCATTAATACGAATTAATACGAATTTTAATGATGCCATACGAAACACCTTAATGAGTTCTATATTTTGGTATAAATTTCAATGCATTATCTCTTTATTTCACTCTTGCTCCTATTTGCACCGACTCGATTATGATTTGTTTTCATCAGCATATTCCTCTCTGAATTTGTAATAACTTTTGTTTGAACATCTTGAGGCAGCCTCGTCTAGTTTCGGAGAAAATCGAGTGAATATGTTCTCTTATGGACGGATCAATTGAAAATTCAAACTTCAATCGTCCGTTTAGGGCACTTGCACAGAGTAAATAAATGGGTCTCGCAAAATTTGTACTCATTTAGGTCATACATGCAACATGTGTAAAGGAGAAGGGGTACGCTCAAATTTTATTTTTTCTTACGGAAATCTCTAACAAAATTCTTTTCTGGGATTTTTTACTAACTTCATAGCGGTTACCTCCTTTAGGACCGCATATGTCTCTTCCACATTTTTCATGTTGAAAAGACAAAAACATACGAAATGAGGCAGAGGTGCTTAGGAAAAGTTGAAAAATTGAAAGAAAATAATTTAAGCAATTTAAACATTTAAACTTTACAATGAATTCGCAATGAAATAACCAACGGGAGTGGGATGGCACGAAATGATTGCAATTATACCATTTAAAATTTCATTAAATTGCCAAGCGTGTCCAGTTTAATTGTTCGCTGCCCACCACCCGTGTTTTAAACTTGTGAGGTTTGACTGTGAATTATATGTTATGTAGGATTTTAATTGGTCATAATTCATGCCTGTTAACATGGCTTTGTTTGTGGCAGTTTCACGATTACGAGCTTCAATCAGTTTTATAGTTTTCTCTACAATAATACAAATGGACAATAAATACACGATAGGCTCATAACATGGTTTTAGTTTATCGGTTTGAGTGTTCGACGTGATTTTCAAAAAAAAAATCGTTTGTAAATCTCTGATATAAAGTTGACATACTTCCATCGGAGAACATTTAGTTTATGTGACTCCATTGACTTTTGATGACTCGATTTAAGAGAAGATTTGAAAACTGAATACTTTATAAACCTTTTAATATATCAACATATAATATCAGAATACCTAAAGCAAATATGAAATTCTAAAATTTGTTCTATGGTTTCAAGGAGCAAATGGACAATAAATAGTTTATTATAGAATAACCATATTGGTTAGAGTGCCATCCTTCATCGTCAAGGTGTAGTGCATCCACCTTAACTCGTAAAGTTGGGCAATTTCAATCGAAGGACAATCCCTTTGTTGACTTTTATGTATACTTGAGACGAGTACTTCAAGGAAACTAGTCTTGAACTAAAAAATCATGAACTATTATTTCTTTATTGCTGAAATATATTGTAAAACAAACATGGACTGGTACTCATGAGAAATGAGCAATCCATATGAAGTGTGCACTATCTTTTTTCCACGACCATTATGCACAAAAATAATGATTTGCTTTAGTTTTCTGGTATCTTCAAATTTGACACCAGATGCACCGCTGTTTCCTCGATAGTTGGAGATTAGTTCTACTTCACTTTCCATGTCACCGGCCATTTTATATTGATCATAGACATTATTTATAAAAGAAGTGTACTAAATTACATTAATACCTTCTTTTAATTATATCCCTATTTGAGAACATTATACGTAATTCGAGTACAATACCTCTAAATTGGAGGCGCCAGTAAATGTTCTGTAAATGTGTGTTTCCGCACCTAGAATACTCTCCCACACCCATTTGCATAGAACTATGTAAGTGTTCTACAAATGCAAGAATGAAGATCCTATAGACATATATGACATTTCTTAATCAATAACGATACTGAAATGTAAGTAATAGTATACCAAAATGCAAGGACTTTCCTTCAATGAAATCAATTACATAGCCTATCTGATTCACAGGGCTCGTCTAGCAAAACTTCACAAGCCCAGATTACAGTGGTTTAGGGCACAAAGTCCTGTTTTATGAACTATCCCCTTGTGCGTTGTACTAATCTATGGCTCATTGTTGTAGAAAATATACACCTTTTTTATGAAAAAAGGGAAAGGATTATTTTTGGGCACTGATTTTTAGGATAAAATCAATGTGTTTCTAGGGACATATTTTTACCTACAGTTATTTCTAGAAAATAATGAAGCAAAGCCCGCCTGGGCAGCACAGTTGGTTGTGCTTCGGCTTACCACGCAATCAGGCCGGGTTCGAGTCCCCGGGGTGGGCACCCACAAGTGTGAATTAATTTATTTATTATATCACACTAAATTCACACTAAAAATTCACACTACAAATTCACATTCAAGAAAAAGCCACTTCAATTTATTTATATATTAATCAAGAATCACATCTTACGACGCCATACACAATTCACACCATGATGTACAATGCATTCTGTGTACATAAACTCAACATCAACACGGAGAAAAATCGGCGTCAT
>JAODAC010026442.1:0-16509 GCA_027575185.1 Mimaenictus wilsoni
TACGCGGTCTCGTAGTTCTCACCATCTGCATGGCGCGTGGTACCACTTGTTTTCCCAAGCATTGCTTAAGTCACGTATGCACTTGTGTTTTGCGTTACTTGTTTGTTCGTTACTCTTATCGTGTGGTGCATACATTTCGCCCGCGCACTTTGCTTATCGATACGCCCCTTGAGCATACGCTTCCTAAAATTATTTCGGTTTCCCAAATTTACATCTAACCTACACAAAACATGCCTTTGGACTAAGCTTTCCAGAAGTGGTTTTCCTGTTATTTAATATGAATTTCTTAATCAGAATTTCACATTCGCGACAATACCAACAATCAAATGTCTTCTAAATAAACTTAAAAGACATGAAATTATAGGAAATCATGTTATTCAAACGTCCCTACATATTTGCAAATTTCCCTAACCATGAGAATGAACCCAACCTAAAAACCGCCCCCGATCCAAAAATCAGGATTCCACTACTCCCTTCATAAATCAATTAATTCGACAGTAAACCCCCATCGCCATTTCACAGTCAGAGATAATTTATAAACAAATAAAGAAGCGGAGCACGCTCAGCCGCTCATAATTTACTTAAATCACAATCGTAATCTTGTTTGTGAGCGCAGAGCTTAGAGGGCATTAGTTGGCGCGTATAGATCTTTCACTCGCACTAGCGCGCCCGCTTGGGTAGGTATTTATATCAGGTCAAAAACGGATAAGTCGGATAAGACCACGTCGGTTGGTTAAATAATAACGCGCCCTTTTCCCCCTTTGTGCTCACCGCCACCGCTTGCCGAGATTAGATCGGCAATAAGCGTGTTAGCACTAAATTTAATGTATCGTGCGATTTAATTGAGCCTATGGCGACGCTGACAGGGAAGTAACGTTTGAAATGTGCAAAGAAACGTACGCATAATATCAGTTCTGCCACTTATAATAAAGGGTGGGATATTCTTGAAAGTCGTTTGAAAAACGACCAGCGCAAAGGGGACACAGAGCGGGCGGTCTTTCTGGGAAATCCAACAAACGTGTAAAGCTCATTAAGGTTAATTATATTTGATAGTTAATGCAATTAATTAAATCGCTTTAATGCTATTACTTAATTATGCCTGGATATGTATTTTCTTCGCTTCGAATGACTTTCTCTTAATTAGAAGTCGCAGACGTGGCTTTGATCTTGTAGAGCTTGTAGGTTTCGTTAAAAATTAATATAGTATAGGTTTTATTAAGAAATTTGATGTTATACTGGATAAATCTACGTGTTGACTAGTTTTTAAGTGTTTATGTGACTCCTTGATAGCTTTTTATGGTTCTAGTAGAATTAGTGACGATTTGATTACCAATATTAATCAAGAAACACTATAGAACCAATTAGAGGATTCGTTAAATTATTACGTGACTATCAGATTCACTACTATTGGATGGGAGAAGGCCCGCGGTCAGTCTACATCCAATAGTGCTAATAGTAAGTGCTATTAGTAAGTCCCTCATCCGGTAGATGAGGGAGAGGTTGTGTCCTAGGGTAAGGAAATGAGTAGTGTCACGACTCGATGGGGACACCATTATCGTAGTGATACCGGGACAAGGAATGTTTGAAGGCGGTAGCCATGGGTTTTAAAGTTTTCAGTTAATGAGAATCAAGTTAATTGCTATCTAAATGCCTTAAGATGCTTTATATCCTTCGCATATGCGACAACAAACACCGGATAGTTGTCACCACACAATATTCTGGTTTCTGGACAGTCAAAGATTGATTATGGACCCAGTGCGTTTACGGTATTATCACAAAGGGCTGACCATTCAGGACACGTCCTTCTTTTTCTTCCGATATAATAGCACCTCTGTGGGACCCAGTGCATTGAACGCGTTTACACAAAAATGACTATCGACATTGGTTCACAGTGATTGGATCTAGTCTTTCCCCGTATGTTATGTGAATCGACAGTGCATCGGTCATTCACGTGATTATCTAAAGAATCTTCGGGCTGGGACTAAGGTAAGTTGCCTCACTCCCAGGATACTTTAGATAATCATTTGCATGACCACGTCTAATGAACGAAAACAGACACGTGGAAATACTAGATTCAATCACAAGCATGTGTATACATTCGTCACTTTGTCCACTTTCGGGTTAGTGGCATTTTTTAAACAACTAGACTAAAAATAGTAACATCATAAACACTCTGCATCAAATCATACTCTGATAACCTCTACAAACCTTCCAATCACAATTTTACAAAGACGTAGCCTTACTAAATAACGCGCTAACCACATCATTTCACCAAAACTCTTAGTAATGATCCAATCACTGTGATGTGCACCAGGTCAGTAAACTCAGAATATTGTATACCACGAAAAATACAGACATGATAGACTTTTCATTTAATCACAGTCTGCTACCACTATAAACCTTCTAATAACAATTTTACAAAGCCGTAAGCAAATCACGTGATAACCACTTCATTTCACCAAAACCCTTAGTAATGAACCCAACCTGAACACATAGCAGTGAAACTGAATACGTAAAACCACTCAAACCTGCATTTGGACAACGAATCAAATTTATTCAATTAGCAGACGGTGCAGACGGATTGAAAGAATCCACAGTCTTAACATCGCCGTTATTCATCGCTCGGCTCGGCTCAGCTCCAATGTGCACTTATTCTCGTGATTATGTTTTGCACAAGCCTTTGCGTCGACGACGCACGGCCGTGTTTTCGGAAATTCCATGTTTTCCTCTCGCTTCACCTCACCCACCCACAACCAAAAAAAAAAGCATGAAGCAAACGCCATGCCCACTCGAGGTTCGCGATGCTCGCGAAGCAGCACTCGTTCAATAATTCCTTGTTATTTCGGCAACTGCATAGTATTTATTCAAATGAATTCGTTCGCCGTACCGTGCGCCCTGCAAAACGAGGTCAACTGCAGAGCAAACCCGCGGCGCTCAAAGCTCGCAGGTTCTCGAGTCCGAATATTCAATTACCGTGTAGGGATTGCTATCGTTTTTTGCGTGGCGGAAAAGCCAAAGCCGCCTTGCCATGTCGAATCTGCGTTCTTTTTTATTTTGAGTTTTTGATCTATGTGTATGCTTGTTGATGGAGTTATGCGGCGCAAAAATGAGTACAGAAAAAGAACGATACAGGAGCTCGCAATGATATTATTGGAAAGCTTTATGAATAGGAAGCGTAGAGGGTTATGAATATCGCAATAAAATCACTTGCTTATCGTGGTAGACAAAAAATATTTTCGGTTTATCTTCTTCCGGTGTATTCTGAATACAGATATTTTTAATATCCAATCCAATGAATGTATGGGCCATAAAATCTGTGCATGCCACACGTTATCATCTGTGAATGTCGTTAGAGAAGTCTTCTCTTCACCTTGGGTCAGGCTGGTAACCTATCCAAAGGAAATTAATATGCTTATAGTTTCCCAGAAATAATTTTGGAAGAATGCCTAACCTAAGCCTGGTCAGTAATAAGGCGAGTAAATGAAAAAGAAGGAGAAGAATCCAATGCATCAGTTATTGCAGGCAGCGATGCAATGCGAATGAAAGATACAATCGCAAAATCAGATAAAATAACAAGAATTGCGCGCATTGACGTGGATCTTCTAATTTAGCAGGACCCGAACCCCCGGTTGTTGACAGGAATGATTGAGCTGCGGAAAGAAGTTCATATGTCGAAGTTTAAGTTGTGACTAAATTTATTTACATAAATTTAAAACCTTCTCGACTAAGATCCACACCTCGAACTTTCCACACCATCCGTCTCTGCCACCCCACTCGCTCTCTCTCTCATTTTCTCACAGGAATTTTGCGTGTTCTGAACACACATAATCATATATGATTGTCGTTACAGAATTCTTCTTTATCTTGGGGCAGGCTAGACTTATCGAAAGGATATTAATATGCTCATAGTTTCCCGGAACTAATTCTAGAAGAAGGTCAGACCACTGACCCATACCCGCTCAGCGACAAGACGGGTAAAAATATACGGGTAAATAATAGAAGTATAATAATATAAAAATATATAAATATATAATAATATAATAATAGAAATACACGATATTCAAGTTTGTAAATATCACTATAAAATCACAAGAAAATTCTTTCAACGCGACACTTCTTTCTCCCCAGTATCTGTGTGTATTTTCAAATGAAAAGCGAATAAAAATAATGAAATAGTTTGCACGAAAGCATCCCATTCCTGCTGTGGCACTATAGCCGCGGCGATATTGCGCGACTGCCACTTGGATGCGCATCGTCCTGTCGGTAAGTGTAACACACGCTCGTCGTCCGGCGAGTCCTGTGAGTACTGCGAGCGTGAGAAACTCCACAGCCAGTGGGCGAAACTAGGAAAATAAGAAAATAGTGAGTGCCGCGTGGGAAGTTCGCAACATCAACATGCGGGAAACTAGGAAGAAAAACGAAACTCGGGAAAGGGGAGGGAGGGTGAAAAGAATAAACATCGAAATGGACCCTATATTCGGCTCAGCGTACTTTAAGAAAGAGTCCTGTGGGAGTGGAGCACACCATCCGCCAGCGGCAGATATAGTCCTCACTCACGGCCTTGCATGATGGCCTCCTACTGGGCGACGATTCCATTCTCAGAGGATGGTGAGAATGGTGAGGGAGGAACACTGGTGGGAATGGGATCTCTCGCTGGAGCAAGTGTGATCCTCTCTCGATGGACGGGGCGCCGCGCACGCGGTGCCTCGGTGATGAATCGAAGCCAATATCCTGTTGTTACAAGCCAAAACCGCTGTGTGTACAAATCCCATGACGCCGGCCAATGGACCAGTTCTCCTTCTACAAGCATGCTATCGCCTGCTTTTCTAGCGAAAAGGATCCGACGGAGAGTGAGGGAGTGAGGCAGTGAGGGAGGAGAGAGCTACTTTGCGTCGAAGAAAAATGGATGCGATAACGAATTGAGTTGTGAAATTTACCATAATCGAATCTACTTCTCACTTGCGTATATGTCAGCCAACTTGCAGAAGCTCATTGTAAGCTATATTTGTAAGTGTTTTTCATATGTTTTTTATCCTTTTGAATAATTATAGCCCCAGCGCTGTGGTTCAAATGGAACGTTAAATTCCACAGGGATCCTTAATATATTGAGAAGTGTCACCTGTTATTAAGAGCTGCTATCACAATCTAATGTGAATGTCAATCACATGCATTGGTTGTTGTTGCAGGCTGCGATGTTTGAGAGCATCTTACTAATATGTATATGTACAGAAAAGCCAATTAAACCTACGAAAATGACTTACGAAACTTATTTTCGTCCTGGTATACTATTAATCTATACATGTTTGTAAGGACAATGGAACTGATAACACATGATATTGGTAATGCTCGAGCTCCTATGGCAGATACCTGATCAGTACTGTGATGAAGCAGTGATGTTGATTCACGGACCGGAGTGTTCAGTACTGTGGGTCACACTTCCTTGTGTTTTACATAGAACGTTCGGCACCTTAATATTTTGAAAAGTGTCTCTTCCTGTTATTACAGCTTGCTATCGCGATCTAAAAGGAATTGCAGTCAAATGCATCGGTTGTTATTGCAGGCTGCGATGGTTGAAAGCAGCCTACTTACACGTTTATCTACTGGAAAGTAAATTAAACCAACGGAAATTGTCTACGAAATTGGGGTTGATAAAAAGCTCATAGCCAGAGCACGGTGTGGATCGGAAAAGCGGGGATGGAAGGTGTGGAAGGCATAGAAGGAGGAGAGTCTCCTGGGAGAATGTGGGGAGTGATTGTATAGGAATGAAAGAACAACACCCTGAGCAATACTTGATATCAAGGTATTTCATTAAGGATTGGCCACGAACAATACTGTGGTGAAGCACAAACCTTGTTGTCTGCAGTGTTCTGTACTGTGGGGCGAAGGAAACTATACTTGATGCGTTCCAAAGAGCACCCAGTACCTAATCATACTAAGAAATGTCACTTGGGTTACTATCACACGCCAACAAACTTACAAAAGAAAATCACAGATAACACTTGGGATCAAATAAATAAGTTTTAAGCAGAATTACTATCTCCTAAACATTTAAAACTATAAAATCTAAATGATTAACCTAAGAAAACAATTATTAAATAATCTAAAACATAACCTCCGTCCTATCATAACCTATTAGACGTTACATCCTTCATTCCCTACCTTTCCACTCCTCCTGCAACCCATCTAACTTAGGTCTCATTTACTAGCCAAACAAGCTCCTTTCAGATATCCCTAAATCTTCAGAACCACCACTCTCCTACCCAAGTACTCGTACCAACCAAGACTGTACAAGACTGCGACGCGGCGATTGTGACATCAAAGTTTACTTATTAAACAGAGAAAACCTCATGTGGGATGTGCGCCGTCGTCTGGCTTCCCGTAATACATCACAAACATCATCCGAATTTCCACAACCACCGCGGAAAACCGCCACTCGTAACAAATCCGCACTCGTACACTCTAGCTAGATAAATCTAGCCGCACAATAACTGATCTAACTTTATGTGAATCAACTTAGACAGAGAGAGAGTGGTTGCGATCCCCGTCGCCTGCGATCCTACTGAATAAATCCAGGATTCAATCGCTTCCTACGTGGGTGCACTTTGGTGAATTCCAGATTCTTATCGCTGACAGGTAGCCTGAGCTAAATTTTGCACATTTCAACTTTTCACAGTCACAGTCGCGCATTTATTATTTACGAGGAGAATATTCCGGTTCCATGAGACAAGATGAGCAGGGGCGAGTGAAATGGAATTCGGCGGCGAGGAAGTACGCCGGCATCATGTCGGGAATTTTAATTGTGACAAGTTTAATTACAAGAACAAAACAGACGCCGACGCAAACGAGGATCTCGTTTGGCGAGCCACTGCCAGCGACGACACTTTACAGCAAACTATTTTTAGACAAATTCATGCATTCATTACAACTCTTTTGCAATTTGAGATGAGCAAAATATTGTTTCTTCTTATTATATATAAATATTTCTTTCAATTATTATTTAAAATTCATAAATATATAAAAGGATAAGGAGTTGAACGGAAAGAATGAGTGAATGAAGAACTGAATGTACGCGAGGTGTTGATAAGTGAAGATACTTGCTAAAGGTAGCAGTAGTTATTAATCCTTCTGAATCTGGCCATGCCAATAAGAATCACATTTGTAATGATTTAAAAACTATGGGAAAGTGAACGAAATGAATGAGTGAATAAAGAACTAACTGTACGCGTCGCGTGGGTTGTGCTCCAGAGTGGTCCGTGGAGGGGCTAATAGCTAAGGGTAGATGGCATTATGAGTATTATGTGTATAAGTAGCAATACTTTCCATTGATGCGTTGACATCCATATTTTCAATATTAAAAAAGTTAAGTTCTTTTATAACTTATAATACCTTTGTAAGCGACTAATTTAAAAGTAAGAAATTGTAAAATGATCGATAGCGTAATATCTGCTATCAAATATTGTTGAAGAGCAATTATTTCTAACTTTTATATGATGATAACCGTAAAGTAAAAAATAATTTCTGAAATTTTACGAAAAAAGTCAGACGAAAGTCTATCGTGATAACACAACTTTAGCCATTTTCACGCGTAATTTCCCATAATTTAAGCACCAGTGAAAATTCCTCGCAATATTTTATTCCAGATTTGCAATATTAAGAATGTAAAAAGCGTAAAAATGGCGCGAAAAGAAGCTGGGCCAAGAAAGAAGCAATCTTTGCGAAAAATTGTAGCATTGTGAGAGAAGAGTAAAAGTGGGTCGGACGGCAACCCACTTAAGGGTATTACGCGCTGGAACCGATTTCCATCTACTTCCGCGCGATGCTGTGGTGGTGGTGGTACACACGCGCGCACCATCTTGGGTGGGGAGCGTAATTGCACATGCCACATGCAATTTTTCAACATTACCTTATGGCTTTCCAAAATCGAGATGGCAGATTCGCTCTACGCTCGCTCACAACTCACAGCGCCCAGCAGGATATGTGTTGGCTTGTGTATGTGTTTGTAAATGAGTGACTGTGTTTATGTATGTGCATGTGTGTGGGTGAAGGTTTTCGGCGGGAGGTTTTTGCTAAGGAGTACGAGGCACACAACGGAAGAGAAGAGAATAGACTTGTGCCACTTGTGAGAGCTACCGAAACCGTTGATAGGCAACCAGAAGACCGCAGGAACAAAGCACTACCCGCACCGGAACGAAGCAAAACAGCGAGTTTCGCACCATGCTGTGCGCGAGCGTTATTAATTTGATGGCGTTAATTTTTACCAGGTTAGGTCCACCCTCCGACGAAATCGCCCGGAGTGAAGATGAAGGATTGGATCTCACGCTGTGCCCCGGAGCGATTTGTAATGGCCTTTGCAAACCACGAATTACGATAATTGCCTTCGAGCTTTGTGGCTTTGCTTTATTTCGTGTTTTTATTTTCGTTCCGACTTGACTTTGAGGGATGTTTTCATTAATCTTTTGTGGAACTGAATTAATTTTACATTTACACTTCTATTTTTGGGGTGTTGAAACGAAAATATAGGTCGTATATGATTTTAATCAAAATTTGGATCATGGTAAAACTATTAGGAGACATCTCTTTACTCATCCATTACTACATCCATTTCGTAAAAAGGAGTTTTCTATGTAAATACTTTTTGAAACTACTAATAGATGGCGTTGTGAGCATTTTCTGAAATTAGTTGTACCGATAAGTAAGCTTTTTTATGATGATTCAAAATCGGAAAGGATAAACAGACATAATAAGGGAATGAAGGACTTGATGTATACGACATGTTGGTATTAATCCAGGGCGATCCCTGGAAGGGCAGTAAATTGAGGTAATTGACCTAGGAGCGAGCGCTGGTATTTGCACTCTTAAATATACCCCAAAAAATATCGTAAAATTCATGATAGAGAGATGCGCAATGTGTATTTACAGGCGCATACGCGACGCAACGACGATTTCAGACGCATATCGCCCTACTGTCCGGCATGTTGATACAGCTCCAGAGCGATCCCTGGAGGGGCCGCAAATGAATAGTCTAGTAGCACGAGCGTTTGCATCCAGTAGCAGCGTCCCCTGTTCCTTAGGTCTCGCCCTGATTAATATTATTGTGTTTTATATGAATAAATGAATATTACTGATAAATAATATACAACAATGATTAGAAAACAAGCTCAATGAACCGAAAACCAACTGAAAATGAATTTTATAACCTTATTATTCAATTTAGACGTAAATTAACAGCGTTGAATCTCCAGGAAACAGTCCTTAATTCCTTGAAAAGTATATCGCTCCCCACGACCTTACGTACAAAACGCCATCCGCCGGATTTGATCTTAATTAACGCAGGAAACGCGTCAAGCAGGAATTAAGCAAACGCTCCCAACGCGGCCATCGCCGAACGAAAACGTGCGGGTCGCAACACTCCTTTCCTCTGCACCCTACCAAACAACTCCCAAAACCCGAAGAGAGGTCGAGCTGTTCATTTGTTCATTGTAATTGAATTTTCTCCGAAGCCGCCCAAATGGGCCAAACTCTGTGAGATCGGGGGGACGTGTAGAAACGCCTCAGGACGTCCCGTCGGCGTTGGTTGTATCGTCGTTTGTATCAAATATGACCGCCGCCCGCGTCGGCCCTTAGAAAACTATGCGCACTAAATGCTGATTAAACTTTCCGCCGACGGTCTAAGGCAACCACTCGTAAAATTTAAATTAAATTGCGAACGGATTGTTTGATCGTCGAGGTGTCGAAACCGGCGTGGGCATACAAAGCGAGCGCAAAGAGGCGCTCGATTGCATTTTGGCGGGAAACGTGCAAAAAAATTGAGCGCACGGTAAAAACGAGCCGAGGCGAATTTTGAGTGTGTAGCAGAACAGAATGGCAATTCGCATCGCATCACAAGTCCAATATAAATACGCTTTTGCGAAGAATTGGGAATTCGAGGGGAGCAGGGAAAACCGCCTTGCATCTTCCGGACGAGGCTTGATCAACAATCGGACGCATTCAGATTCCGGCGAGTGGGGTTTATTGCTTCGCTTATATGCACCTCCCTCCCTCATCGAATTCAATAAAGACAAACGATAAAGAGCGCAATGGATGCCCGAAATTCCACGACGAATACGAATGGTGCCTCTGGAAAGGGTACCGTGGAACTGCTCCAGCTCCCAGTTAACGTCCCTAGCTCCCTGAACATCTCCAACATCATCGAACACCCTCAAAATGCGCAAGAACCCCCCTGGAACCCTCCTAGAATCTCCTGTAACCCCTCAGAACCTTATAGCATCAATATTATTCTCTGTCCAGTCATACGTCTATGTATGTGTCTATAACCAAACACATACATGTCCTGAGCGGATATGTGCGGGACATCATTCACATATTCGCTCAGTACGAATGTGTATGCGTCTGTGAATACGAGCCAGACGATTTTTGCGCCGGTTCAACACCGACTTTTGCCATGTTCTATTTTATTTTCATTATTCCCACCCGTCTTCGAATCTGCCGGGGCAAACATTCCCCATTCTAAGATATATGCAATTCCATGCATTCGTGGATTTTTCTAGTCGTTGGTCGACGTCGTCGCACCAGTTTCCTGCATTTTTCCTCCTCTGCTGCTGCTACTGCTGAGATGGCCAGAGCGAAATATTTTTGAAATTTTATTTTATTGCGTTTAAAATAGCGCCGTCCTCGTCGTCGTCGTGTGATAGCAAACTTTCGCAATTGGCGGCGCGCGCTCTCGGACACACACAAATGGAAATATATTATGTTCGCGCCCAACAGAACGCTTGCGAGCGT
Organism: Mimaenictus wilsoni; assembly: GCA_027575185.1. NCBI lineage: Eukaryota > Metazoa > Arthropoda > Insecta > Coleoptera > Staphylinidae > Mimaenictus > Mimaenictus wilsoni. The sequence goes on from JAODAC010026442.1 coordinate 10,780, forward strand.
TTACACCATCTACTTCTCGGTACAATAACCGTAAAATAAAAATTATTTTAATCATAAAGTTTGTGCGCAATAATGCACGGTCCTCGCTCGTTCTACAATGCGATAACTGCACAGTTAGAAGTTTACTTTCCTTGTCATGACTGCGTTATTATTTAAACGGTAAACAAATTCGCATTATAATCATAGTTGACATGTTAAATAATTTCATGTAAATTCATTTTATTTAGAGAAAAAACTATAAAAAACTATTTATTAAAGAACAACTGGAATAAATCTTTATTTAATTGAATTATGCATGTATTAAAGGGACAATGAAGCACCCAAAAAACTATCTACAAGTTTACTATTTACAAATTTAAGATTTTATGTTTTAATGTGTAATATTAAAGAAGCGAGAATTTGGGAATTGTGCCACAATAGAAGGATAACGTGGCGATCCTGGCGGAGGCGGCTGACGGAGGCGATCGACTGGCGCTGGTCATCGGGGTTGAATGACGGACTCGCGGATGAAGATGGACTCGCTACTGAAGATGGACTCGCTTCTTAAGAGTGCCGGTGACGGACTCTCAGACTGACTGATGATGGCGGATTCACGGTGTGGCTGCTGGTGTCAGACTCGCAGATGACGACAGCTTGGCTGCTGAAGATGATCTCGCAGGTGATGACGGCTGCCGATGCCTGAATCTCGGATTGACTGACTGCCAAAGATGGAAGTGACGACATGACCATTCCTTTGTTCGTCACAGTGGAAACGCGAGAATCACGATCTCGCGGCGACGATTTCGACGCCTCAGCATTCGGGATGTTTACGTCTGGATGCCTACGATTTCGGCGGATGTTGATATTGGTATGTTCTTCGTGCGGGAACCGCAGTTAATCACCGCCACAAATGAATATTTGAAACTAATTAAATTTAGACCCTCTGACATCATTAAATTTATGATTTTGTTGCAAATTTAGTAGTATTCTCAATACGTGATCATTAACCTGAGCCAAGTACGTTATTGACTAATATTTTAGAAGGGGATAAACATAATATGCTCCCACTACCTGGCACATTCACTAAAATGTCTTCTGAAATCGAGACTATCAAAAAGAAGCCGAGAGCAAACAAGTAATGCAGATGATTGTATTCAAAAGCGATTATAATGTACCCGGCGTTACGTTTTTATCGGAAATAATGGCTTATGAGTGTGGAACGATTCCAATATGCGGTTCGTTCGCGTAGCCATTTCCCTACTGCGTTGCTCGTGGCTGAACTACGTTGTCGGTGTCTCTAACAACGTGGTAGTGGCATAGCCTATGGCTCTGGTATTAGATGGGACGCGGCGATAAGAAGCTATTGAAATTCCTCGAAGAAAGGATTTCTGTGCCATGCCGGCGTCGCTATTGTCGCAGCGCACTCGGCTGGCGAACGAGATGCTAAAATTCTCAAATTACGCTCGGAACTTTTTAAATTCCCAAATCCGTGCCGGCCGGCTGGCAATTTCGGACCGTTCCTTGCCACCATTACGAACAGCACCAAGGTTTTATAAACATGATTATCTAGCCCAACCTCATTCGATGTTAACTTAAATTAATCCATGGAAAGGCTTAAACTGGTTGGTTATAAGGGCATTTGGAACTGAGGGTATGTTATTACATGAGAGGTTAATGTTTAGAGTGTATAACTTCAATGACTTCCTTCTTTAAAAGCTAGTATAACCTAACTTATCTTTAGCTAATGTATGATTAGAATACATTCTTGAAAAGAGAATTAAATTGCCTTCCCAAAAATACTTGGTTTGTTGAAATATGATTTTTAAAAATATGGTTAAAATGACCTTAAAAGTAGAAGAAAAAAAGTTTATAACAATTTTCTAATTTCGTATATTTATTTTCATGTATAATCCCTTAGCCGTACTGTAGAAGTACATACTTCAAAGTAGAAAATATAACTAGAAAGACAGTTTATTGCTTTTTCTAACCATGTATCCCAATTTTTCTTATGATAATCCAACAACTTATTACAAATAATTGAAATAGAAAACAGCAAAAATTGATTATAATAAAACTAGCTGCAGGAAATAATTTTATTACTTCTATATTTAAAACCGTTCTAAGCACGCTTTAAGTAAACTATAAAAATTGATTAAAATATCATCAGAAAGAGAATTTAATTGGCTTCCTCAAATATACTCTAGGAGAGTATTATATTATTTATATATAGTATAGTAGCTGATTAAATACGATAAAAAATACATTGAAACATTGAATAAGTGGCAAAAAAGTTTTCTGAATTTAACACCCTCTAAACCACATTTTCGAAAAATATATTACAACAAGCTATACATTTCAAGAAAGAGAATTTCATTGGCTTTCTGCCAGTGTTTTTCTAATTTTAATATGATATATACAAACTGAATTATACCTCATTATATACTATCTTGAAAATTAGAACAATCGAATAGGGCAAATAGAAAACTACATGATAATTCAGATTCGTTTTTCCTTATTATATAAACGAATACTTTAACGCTGCAAATTCAACTAAACAGACAATATAATACCCTTTCTAAATATGCATTCCAGGATTCTAAATGTTAATTCTAAAATTAATTATGAGCAATTTAACTAGAAAGAAACATAAATTTCGTATAATAAAACTCGTTAGAGGAAATACTTTTATAACCTCCATGTTTATAGTCATTTTAATTAAGGTTTAAGTAAACTTACAAAGTTGAGTAAAATAACATCAGGAAGAGAATTTACTTGGCTTTCTCAGATATCAGCTACTATCGTCATAGATTAATTACATATACAGTAATAACTGATTATACAGGATAATAAATTTTAAAATATAGCCAAAGTGTCTTAAATGTTTGTCCTACATTGAAAAACATGTAAATACTCATTAAACTAAAATGTTTTATACATACAAAAACAAGAAACTAATAAAATATTATTGACGATAATATTTGTTCTTTGCGATTCAAAACACGCAAAAGTGACAGGAATTTGTATAGGTTGTTTTACTTAGTTGGTACAACTAAACGTGCGCACATATTCAAACAATAAGCTAGTGGTTTCAATAGACTTTCAGAAGCTTTTGTGTCTGTTTAACGCTGCCAGCGCACTGGAGCTTGTGCCCAATTCTTATCGCAATTATACGAAACGTGCACATTGTGTGAGGACATGAACAGCGACAGCGGCGGTGGCGGCGACGGGCATTCGCAACAACTACCGCCTCCACGCTTAGCAAAGGACAATGTGCACGTCGGACAATTCCTTAATTTCATCGATGCTATCAGCTTCACGGCCCGATCAAAAACGAGCGATAAAGGGATGTACTTTATGCTTTTAATTATTGTTTTCAGCCCACACAATGTTTTCCTTCGAGCAATTGCAGCAATTTTCTGCTGAATTACAAGATATAAGCATGTTAATTTACCATATTATGGAGTAACTTAATAATATTTGAAGTATTGACGGGAGAAATGAATGCATATTGAGAAGTCAATGCTCTTATTGCTTAAGTGATAGGTAATTAGCATCTAATTTGAGGTTACAAATTATTTTGTTTGTCATTTAAATAACAAAATTACTAAAAGTTGTTTTTAGAAGGAATGAACTGTCTAAATATTGAAGTCGTAATCACTAACAACATAATACTCTGAAATTATAAGCACTTTTTCAATATTTTATAAAATATTGAACACCAAGAAATGTTGGTTAACATTCTTAAAATTTAGCTGCATTTTAAATAAGGTTATACTTAACCTATCTGACTATATTATACCTCACAAGAAAGGGAATTCCATTGGCTTTCAGGTGTTGTCCTTACAATTATAATATACTCAGAATCGGGAGAAGAAACGAGGTAGAAACAAATTCAGTGCATAATGTTGATTCACATTCTTAAAATTTAGCAGCGTTTTAAGTAAGATTATACTTAACTTATATAACTATATTATACCTTGTAAGAAAAGGAATTTCATTGGCTTTCTGTCGATGCCTTAACAATTATAATATACTCAGAATCAGGGGCACAAATGAGGACGAAACAAATGCAGTGCATTATGTCAGTTAACATTCTTAAAATTTAGCAGCGTTTTAAGAAAGGTTATACTTAACCTATCTAACTATGTTATACCTCACAAGAAAGGAAATTCTATTGACTTTCAGGTGCTGTCCTTACAATTATAATATACTGAGAATCGGGAGAAGAAACGAGGTAGAAACAAATTCAGGGCATAATGTTGATTCACATTCTTAAAATTTAGCAGCGTTTTAAGTAAGATTATACTTAACTTATATAACTATGTTATACCTCATAAGAAAAGGAATTTCCTAGGCTTTCTGGCGATGCCTTAATAATTATAATATACTCAGAATCAGGAGCACGAATGAGGAAGAAACAAATGCAGTGCATTATGTTAGTTAACATTTTTAAAATTTAGTAGCGTTTTAAGTAAGGTTGTACTTAACTTGTATAACTATGTTATACCTCACAGGAAAGGAAATTTCATTGGCTTTCTGGCGATGTATTTATAATTATAATATACTCAGAATCTGGAGAATAAACGAGGAAGAAACAATTGCAGGACACTATGTTGGTTAACGTACTTAAAATTTAGCAGCGTTTTAAATACGGTTATAGTTAAGTCATATAGCTATTCTATACATCATTAGAAAGAGAATTTCATTGGCTTTCTGGTGATGTCTTAACAATTTTAATATTCTGAGAACCAGGCGAACGAACGAGGAAAAAACAAATGCAGTGCATAAAAAGAGGGTTATCAGGTCAGACGGTTCAGGTACAACATTCTATTTCTATTTTTCACTTTCTTAGTTTCACTCTATAAGAAACTGTCCGTAAACGCACAAGAACACTTAAGTTGTTAAATTACATGGCTAACAAGTGGATTAATTGTATGGTACGCTAATAGACGATTTGTCGAATTAATTAACGACCGATTCGAGACATCACATGACGACATTGCATCGGGTTGGACACTTAGGCATGTACACACACACACACATAGGCACATGGGCAGAAGGCCGATGGAGAGCGGTATGAAGAGCCGAGCATCTCGGCCGTAATGAAGAGGGCCTGGTGGTCAGTGAATTATGCGCTGGATGGTCCAGCACGCAGCATCCAGCATGAAGCTTGGCCGGAGCGTGAGCTCGGCACACATACACACGAAAAGTGTGAGAAATTACGGATGACTTCCGGCCGACCGCGTTGGATATATGTATGCAAGGGTGCAACTGTGTGAGAGAATGATAGAGTGTGAGATAAAGGGTGCAAGTCCTTCTGTTGTGTGCTCTCATAGAGAGTGGGAGACAGAGAGAGTAAGAGTCAGGGTGAGAGAATGTGGATGAGGATACCAGAGAGGTTTGCGATTACACAGCGCGTATTTCACACAAATGCGGCCGCAAGTGGCGAGGGAATGTTAAGATGTTGATCGTGTAATCATGTGGTCAAGCATAGCAGCTGGTCGCACTTAGCCGCCTCTCATGACTCAAACAATTTAAGTAGTCTGTATTTTTTAGTTTTAATATGACATCATGACGTTTTGTATTATTTTCGTATAATGATTCAGAAAGTTACGACAGTACTTAAAGAACATCAAGCAGAGACTGGACTTAAACACATTTGTATGTTGAAAATGATTTTAGGTGTTCTATTTTAGACTGTTTACTAGAATATCTGAGAAAGTCAATTAAATTTTCTTTCTAACAATGTAT